>CAUYON010011864.1:0-17106 GCA_963573935.1 Arctocebus calabarensis | reverse complement strand
AAAATGGCCGGGCATTGTGGTGGGCGCCTGTAGTCCCAGCTACTTGGGAGGTGGAGGCAGGAGACTCGCTTGAGCCCAGGAATTGGAGGTTGCTGTGAGCTGTGATGTCACAGCACTCTATCCAGGGTGACAGCTTGAGGCTCTATCTCAAAAAAAAAAAAAAAAAAGAATTTATTATTTAGTTACAGAGATAGGGTGCGCTCGCACGCGCACACATACACACACACACACACACACAACTTTCTTTTCAGCTGAGGAACCGAAATTCAAGGTTCTCAACATTGGCCACATATTAACATCACTTGAAGAGGTTTAGAAAAAATATTGAGAAAAAGACACGATAGCTGACCAGAGACAGTAGCTGCCATATCATCTCAGAAGGAAAGAAAAGTTTTAGAGGAAAAATAAAAACAAACAAACATAGATCAAGTATAATTCCAAGGGAAAAGTGCCAGGCCCTACAAGATGTTCCATGAGGAAATGTTGTGGAGCATAAAAAGGAGGAACAAGGTATCGGCAGAGGGCAGCCCCCAAAGGCTTGGAGTCCAGTAAAAATGGCGGGTGGGGCAGTTTGTTTCTCCTTCTCTCACATCTCCCTCCCTCAGCAGGCTTCTGAGCTGCTGGAGAGCCTTTCTAACCTCATGAGCCCCAAAGTTGATGCTGCAATGAACTGGGAGCTTCTCAAGGACAAAGCACCAGGTGCCAACCCCTTTGGGGCACTTCCTGTCACCACAGACCTGAGCCAAGACAGCAGGTACCATATAGCTTTTCTACCCACCATGTGCCTTTGTCTTTCCTAAAGGGCTTCAACCCTCAGTTCTCATCTGGCTTGTTTCTACACAAACATTTCCCAACTCTGGCCTAGACTATGGGAGCCCTGGGAGGCCAGTAGGTCCTGGGGATCTATCTGTGTGACCCCATAAGCTGGACATTTGAGAAGGGCTGCCTTCGAGAGAGAGAGAGAGATGGAGACAAACACAACCAGAGTTCTAGCCTTCCTCCTTTCAGACTCTTTTCCTCCTCTTCTTCTCCCCTACCCATGGCTGCCAAGAGACAACTGAGCCAGGGTTCTCAGGAGCTCCTGCTTCTCATCCATTAGCTCATTCACCACACTGGGGCCTCTACAGATGATGGGGCTCAAATCTTTCTCTGGGTGTCCTGCAGCAGACTGAGGAGTGCTTGGACTATGAGCCCCTGCTCACCTGCCCTCTCCAGTGCTGCTTGCCTGGTGGTTCCATTTGCTTTGGGGTGAGCAGGGAGTACTCCAAAGCAGAATGACATCAAACATGCTTGAGCATCCCATAGGCAACTTGGGACCAGCATACTTCTCCTGACTAACCTTTGGGGAACTGAGTGTGCCAGATCAATTCACACTGTTAAGAAGACCACAGCAGCTCAGTGCCTGTAGCTCAGCAGCTAGGGAACCAGCCACATACACTGCAGCTGGCAGGTTCGAATCCAGCCCATGCCCGCCAAACAACAATGACAACTACAACCAAAAAATAACTGGGCAATGTGGAGGGCACCTGTCTTGTGATGCCACGACACTCTCTCCAGGGTGACAGCTTGAGGCTCTGTCTCAAAAAAAAAAAAAAAAAAAAGAAAGAAAGAAATATAGGATTATGTAAAATTATCAGATATAAGAATTATAGGTATCCCTGAAGGTCAAAAAGAAAATGTACAAAAGGCCTGAAAAGCTAGTTGAGGGAATGATTGAATAAAATCCCTGGTCTTGCTAGGGATATAGACATCCAAGTACAAGAAGCTCAGTGAACAAGAAGCTCAGTGAATGAGAGGGAGACTCATTGCAAAGAGGCAATTACCAAGATACATAGCCATCAGATGGGCCAAAGTCAACACAAATGAGGAAGTCCTATGGGTCATGAGCTGAAAATATCAAGTAATTTATGAAGGAATACCCATCAGCATAATTGCAGACTTCTCAACAGAGACCTTTCAAGAAAGAAGTGATTTGGGCCCTATTTTCAGTCTTCTTAAACAGAACAACTGCCAACCTAGAATTTTATATCCTGCAAAGCTAAGTTTCATATATGAATGAGAAATAGACTTTTCCAAACACTGCGGGAGTTTGTCAAGACCAGACCTACCTTGCAGGAAATACTCAAAATTGCATTATAAGTATATCTAAACAATAGGCACCCACCAGTACAAAACCACCAAAGAGCTAATGCTCAGAGTTCACATAAAACAATAGCACAAGAGGTAAAACAAAGCAATCAGCTACCTAACACAATCAACAGAACAGTATCCCACATGTATCAATTCTATCAATTAACATGAATGGTGTGAATGCCCCACTCAAGAAATACAGGCTGGCTGAAAGGATGAAAAAATATAACCAAAGTAATCTACTGTCTCCAGGAAACACATTTAAATGCACAAAGACTCACATAGACTCAAGGTGAAGGGATAGGGGAAAAAAAGTATTCCATACAAATAGAAACCAAAAAAAAAAAAGCAGCTGTAGCCATTCTCATACCAACAGCCCATCAAAAAGGGGGAAAAAAAAACTGCACCATGACCAAGGTGGCTTCATTACAGAGATGCAAGGATAGTATAACATATGTAAATCAATAAATATGATTTCCACATAACTAGAAGCAAAAACAAAGATGATGTGATCATCTCAATAGATAGAGAAAGCATTTTACAAAATCCAGCACTTTCATGATAAAAACCCTCAACAAACTAAGCATAGAAGAAACATCTCAAAATTATTAAAGCCATATATGACAAACCCTTAGCCACCCTTATACTGAATGAGGAAAAGTTTAAAGCATTGTCACTAAGAACTGGAACAAGACAATCGTATCCACTGCCACTACTTCTATTTAACCCAGTGCTAGAAGTCCTAGCTAAAGCAATTGGGCAAAAGAAAGAAATAAAGGGTATGAAATATGGAAAGAGGAGGTCAAACTTGCTTTTTGTTAACAATATGATCTTATATCTAGAAAACACCACAGACTCCACCAAGACACTCCTGGAATTGAGAAATAAACTCAGAAAAGTCTCAGGTTACAAAATCAATGTACACTAATCAGTAGCATTTCTACACACAAATAACAGTCAAGAGATTTAAATCAAAGACTCACTACCATTCACATTAGCTACAAAGAAATTATAATATCTAGGAATATATTTAACCAGGTAGGTGACAGATCTCTCCAAACAGAGCTAAAAAACACTGAGAAAAGAAATCATAGATGACACAAACAAATGGAACAACATATTACACTTGTGGCTTGCTAGTATCAATATTGTTAAAATGTCTATACTACCCAAAGTGATTTACAGAATCAATGCAATCCCCAACAAAATACATCATATTTCACAGGCCTAGAAAAAAGGAGTTCTATGATTTCTTTGTAACCAGAAAAGAACCCAAATAGTCAAACCAATATTAAGCAAAAAGGACAAATCTAGAGGCATTACATTACCAGACTTCAAACTATACTATAAGGCTATTGTAACTAAAACAGCATGGTATTGGCACAAAAATAGAGACATAAACCAATGGAAAAGAACAGAGAACCCAGATATAAAACCACTCATATACAGTCAACTGATCTTTGACAAAGCAGATGACAATACACACTGGGGGAAAGGCCCTATTCAATAAATGGTGCTGAGAAAATTGGATATACACATGCTGAAGAATGAAACAGAATCCATATCTCTCACCACTCACAAAAATTAATTCATGATTGATAAAAGATTTAAACATAAGCCACGAAAAAATAAGAATTATAGAAGAAAATATTGGGAAAAGTCTTCTAGATATCAGCCTAGACAAAGAACTTATGATGACAACCTGACTGACAATCATGGCAATAATAAAAATAAATAAATAGGACTATTAAATTAAAAAGCTTCTACACAGCTAAGCAAATAATCAACAGAGCAAACAAACAACCTACAGAATGGGAGAAAATATTTGCAAGCTATACATCTGATAAAGGACTAATAACCAGACTCTACAAAGTATTCAAGCAAATCAGCAAGAAATAAAAAGTAACCCTGTTAAAAAGTGGGCAAAAGATATGAACATAATATTTTCAAAAGAAGATAGACAAATGGACAATAAACATATGAAAAATGCTCTATGTCACTAGTCATCAGGGAAATGCAAATTAAAACTATAATGAGATATCACCTTACGTCAGTTAGAATGGCTTTTATTAAAAAGTCCAAAGCAATAGATGCTGGCATGGATGCAGAGAGAAAGGAATGCTTACATACTTTTCATGGGGCTATACATTAGTACAACCTCTATGGAAAGCAGAATGGAGATTTCTCAAAGAACTAATAGACTTACCATTTGATCCAGCAATCCCATTAATGGATATTTACCCAGAGGAAAATAATTATCAAAAAGATACATGCACTCAAATGTTTATTACAGCACAATTCACAGTTGCAATGATGTGGAATCATCCCAAGAGCCCATCAATTCATGAACAAATTAAGAAAGTGTGGTGCATATATACCGTGGAATACTACTCAGCCACGAAGAAGGATGAGTTAATTACCTTTTGTAACAATTTGGAAGGAACTGGAGACTGTTATCCCAAGTGAAGTATCTAATGAATGGAGAAAAAAACACCACATGTACTTGCTATTAAATTGGAACTAATTGATGAGCACACATGTGCACAGAGGGAAGTAAAACTCGGTGGAAATCAAGTAGCAGGGAGGAGGGGATGAGTGAAAATCTACCTAATGGGTTCAGTGGACACTATCTGGGTGACGGGCACACTTATAACTCTGACTAAAGCATTACAAAAGCAGTTCATGTAACCAAAAACATTTGGGCCCCTGTAATATTTTGAAATTAAAAAAAAAAAAAAAAAGAAAGTATTAGATGCCTGAGCCTTACTGCACACAATTAAATAAAAACATTTGGGTAGATTGCAGGCATTAATATTTTTAACCACTCTTCCCATGCAATTCTAAGATGAAATCAGATCTCAGAAATGTTGGACTAAATCCCTCCTCTCCTTAAAAATAGAGATCAGTTTGCCATCCTCAATTTCCTCAACCAGAAAGAATAAATATTACTGATTGATTCTCAAAGGTCTTAGCGCTTCCACCAAAGAAACACTCAGGAAACCTTAGACCAAGTTCTCTTTCCCAGACACCCCAAGGTAGAGGACAACATAATAGGAACATTGAAACCTTGCAGCCCCAGCCCATACCTGGAAGGTTTCTTTCCTCAGTGTTGATAAAAGATAAGGGCCAATCAGACAGGTTTGGGGGATGCTAGAGAACTTAAGCATCCTTAAGTGACCAATCAAAATACAGTTTAACTCTTAGACTAACACTGTATTTCTGACAGCCATCTGACTTACTTCAAAGTACCTATCTATGTTCATAGACTTGTACTTACCTGGACCCAAATGAGAAATATGTTTCACTTCACACTTCACTTTAAGACTTTAGGAAGCAACAGACACTGACCTAGATTTCCTCCTCCTGGACCTCCACCTCTGAAGCATATTCCCGCCCAGTGCAGGGGCAGAGTCTGATCTAACAAGACAAGCTGGTCCCTAAGCGTCCCAGAACAGACATTCTTAGGCAATGATGATGGCTGCCTGGCTGGGAAATGTGGCTCAGTCTTGATTAAAGTTATCTTTTATTTTCCTTTGTCTAAGTGAGCCCATCCTGCCAACACTAATCCTTTTGTCCAAAGGAGTCTAACCTAATTGCCAGCATTTGCAGCCAAAGTCTCTGTCATTATCCTGACCAATAAATCTGTCTCCTCTCACTGGTGGCTCAGGCCAGGTCAGCCTCCAAGCTCTACCTCAGAATGCAACTCATCAAGAACATCAGAGCCGAGGAGATGCAGACTGGAAACATTTTATATGCTAGGTGGGGGAAAGCCAGACTCTGAGCAAGAAAGACATCAGCTTTCAAGTAATTATTCCTCAAGATCAACGTGAGATACTTTGTTCAGAAGGCGGCATGTTCTCCGGGTCTCCAGAGGGCTCCAAAAGCTTACTCAGGACCTGCTGCTTCAGAAGGAACTTTCTCACCAATAGAAAAACCGGGTCCTCCAGCCCACTTGACCACCCCACTTCAGAGTGGCACAGGCCTTCCAAAAAGGACTTTGGCATCAAAACATCTTCCTCTGGACCGCAGGCTATGTTTTCAGGGAGCAGTGACACCTGGTGCTGCTGTCCCTCAGCTGCCTTCCAAATATGCTGGCCCTGAGCCTGACGGTGAGATCAGACCTCTGTCCCTCATCTCCAAGAGTCATGATTCTAAATGTCACTTCAAGAATGCCACTAGTCTCCACTGCTAATTAAGCTGACTTTTCTCCCTTCTCCATGGGGGCCAGTGTGCAGTGGCTGCCTCCTCAGGGGCGTACGACCCAAGAGACTTTGGAGACAAAGGGGCCAACTTCAAGTTCCCTGAGTGCCAGACAATCCACATCTCCAAGAAGGGAGAATTACCAAGTTTAATGTGAATGAATTTGAAGACACAGCTGAGAAATGTCTCCCCAATGGCTGTGGGGCTAACGATGTCCCCAGTCATAGCCCCTAGAAGCAGGGTGGGCCCTGCTCTTTTATGCATTTCTGCACCATTGCTCCTCCTTACTCAGGCCCACTGATAAATCCCACTTGTTATCAAAAAAGAGAACACCTCTAGTTAATTCTGCCTTCTCTGCCTTTATTTTCAATGCATTTGGGAGGGGAGTGGACCCCTCACCCGGAAGCCTGTGTTCACAAACTCTCCCACTGACTACTCAGCAAAGAAGTGGGGGCTGCTTTTCTAGGAGAAGGAGGGAGTTTAGCCCATAAAGCCCCCCCCCAACACTAGACACATTTAAGTCACTCATTCCACCATCACATTAGCTTAGTTTCTATACAGGTGAGTTTTTATTACATCCAGTAGGTAAACTGTGTGCTTTAAGAGATGTGAAGTTGAGAAGGAGCCCACTCCAGGGTGGGGAGAGTGATACTTCCAACGAGTCCTGGGCTTGGGTCTCAACAGCAAGGCAATAGTGACAGCGTTGGAATAAGATGACATCTCATAGCTTCATTCAGATCAGCTACAGAAGGAGAAAAGAAATTTCTCACCCTGGTTCACTCTCCCCTTCATCACATGCTGTCTCCGAGGGCAGCTTCTCACTGCCCCTCTTCCGGACAGCTTCCTGTGGTCTCATGTCCTGTCCCCGAGCTGGTGATCGGTGTGGGTGCAGCTGTCTGCCTGGGGTCGGGAGCTTTCCTTCTTTCAGAGGAGGGCAAGCTCAGGAGCTCTATACAGGAGTGTGTTCCCAAAGGGGAGAAGTCCTCCCCTACCGCTGCTGTTTAAGGCAAAGTGAGGCAAAGCCCGAATAAATTGCGAGATTTAGCACTCTTCTCCCAGCCCTAAAAATGTTCTATTTGGAATAAAGTTTAATTAAAGGCAAAAATGTTACTATACTAAACTTTCCAGCGAAGTCCCCCTACTCTCCCCTTTACCTTTCCCAGGGAAATTCAATCTAAGAGAGACCACCTCACACCCTCCATTCTGTCCTCTTGCGTCCTCTCCTTTTTTATTTTTTTGAGACAGAGTCTTATTATGTTGCCCTCAGTAGAGTGTCGTGGCATCACAGCTCATAGCAACCTCTAACTTTTGGGCTTACGCGATTCTCTTACACCAGCCTCCCAAGTAGCTGGGACTACAGAAGCCCACCACAATGCCTGGCTATTTTTCTTTTGTTGCGATTGTCACTGTTGTTTAGCTGGCCTGGGCCAGGTTTGAACCCGCCACTCTCAGTGCATGTGGCTGGCGCCGTAACCACTGTACTATGGGCGCCGAGGTGTCCTCTCTGTTTTTGCTATTTCTTTTCCTTACTCAGGCCCAGGAGAAAGTTTTGCTTAGATATCCTCTAATCTTGCACCAGCCTGTTTCAGGGTGCCTTTCCTCAGTCAGCCTGTTTGAGCAGCTCTCTTGAACTTGACTGCACATTAGAATCATCCCATGAATTCTAAGTACTGCTGCCTGGATCCCACCTGCAGGACTCTGATTCAACTGACTTGAGGTGGGCCTGGACATTGCATGTTTAAAGCTTCCAGGTGATTCTAACGTGTAGAGAGGCTAAGAACCTCTGGTAAAGGGCTCTGACCATGGTTCCCTCTTGCCACACTTTCTCTTCTTCTTTTTTTTTTTTTTTTTGAGACAGAGCCTCAAGCTGTCACCCTGGATGGAGTGCTGTGGCATCACAGCTCACAGCAACTTCCAATTCCTGGGCTCCAGCGAGTCTCCTGCCTCTGCCTCCCAAGTAGCTGGGACTACAGGCGCCCACCACAACGCCTGGCCATTTCTTGATTGCAGCTGTCATTGTTGTTTGGCGGGCCCGGGCTGGATTCGAACTCACCAGATGAAGTGTACATGGCTGATGCCCTAGCCTGCTGAGCCACAGGCGCCGAGCCACTTTCTCTCCTTCTTTGTGATCTACATGCTCTTTAGTGACTTTTGCATGCGATTATAATGAAAGAACTGAAGCTGAGCTAATAGCTTCCTTCTGAAGTTAAACATTACAGCATCGAAAGAATTTAACTCCCTGGTTTTAGGCCATCGCTAAGGCATCTCTGGCTCCTGATCTAAATTTTATCTTCATTATCACCAGGTCCAAAGAGAAATAGTGCTCATTGTTTCTGCTTATAGTTGTGAAAAACTTAAACACACTTTTGTATCTTAAAGACTCACTACAGGGCTGTTCCTCCCTGTAAATATTGGCATGTATGGCACTCTGGGTGTGTCTCTTTCCACTCCTTTTAGTCTCTACTTCCCTCTGTCCCTTAGTTTTTCTACCTTAAAAAACAAGTTGGAATGTATTATAAAATAGAGCTAAAATATTTTATCTTTTCATATTTGATTCAACTTTTGATACTCATTATTATTCTTTTAAAGATACATTCCTCCTTCAAAAAACTAAATGAATTACTTAATGTAGGTGGCTTGCCTCGTTTGTTAAAAGCAGAACGTGGTGGAGAAAGCACGGTCGTTAAGAGTAATCAAAAGACTCAAGTTCCATCTAGTGATTATTCACTATGACCACCTCATAGCCATATTCCCAGCCCATATCCATGGGATCTTATGAGAATCAAATAATCCAGCATTTTTGGATATTGTTTGAGGAAAAACAGTAAGCTATGACTCCTTTTAATTAAGTATAGTGTGAATTTCAATCTTTCTACGAAAGAAATTTTTCTGAGCTCATCCCCTAAGCTATCACTCTGATTTTTTAAAAAAACTTGTTTGTATTCATGTGACAGAGCTCTTGCTGATCTCCAGGAGGCTTTTGTTTTCCTGGGAGGGTTGTTTTGTGGTCTGTCTGCTGCTTTCTGGAAGTTCAATTTCAGAAGCCCTGGTGAGGTTCCATCTCGACATCTGCAAATCACATCTAGAGGGAAAATGTGACTCACCCAAGTTACTGTGTTACGTTTTCATGGATATTATTCAGGGAGTAGGTGTTGTCTTTGGGCCAAAGCACTTGAAATCATCAGGACATCAGCCCTGTCACTGAAAAACCGACTATGCACCCAGAGGAAAGAGGGAGAAAGGTGGATGATCGGGCACAAGGTTACTGTGAGAAGGACACAGAACAAGACAGAGCGCCTGGTGTGTTGTGGCACAGCAGTGAAGGGTCACCAAGTAGTTACAATGCTTTCGTGAATAACCCTACACAAAATACAGCAGCTGAGATGACTCAAGTGCTTGTGGAATGAGGGACACAAACCGTGTAAGTAGCGTGCACAGTAAGTACATAAAATATTTACTCCTCACTCCCTTCCTTAGCCCTATCTCACAACACTAATTGACAAAAGATTGCACATGACCTGGGACACAACTCCACAATCCCTTGAGACCTAGTTTAAGCAGCTGTCACCAATCAATCCAAGGTGCCGATTGCTATAAAACTATTGACCATTCCCAGCATAAAGGTTTCAGTAGCCTAAGCACTGCGTGCTTGGCACTTGGTCAGTCACTCAAGCCACGCGATTATGTATACTGGCATATTCCTCCTCCTCACCCGTATCATCAATGTACATGTCATCATAAAGCAAATTGGAGCTACTGTCCTGCAAAAGCACTTCAGCTTTGATGTGGGACCGGTTGTGGGGAACCTTCATTCCATGCTGTTACACTTCAAACTCAGTGAATAAATCAGTTACCTAATGATTTCAGCATAATCTTTTCCTTTATTTTCTCTCTACTTCCAATCATAAATGAACATATTTCTTTTCTTTTTTCCCCACATGAAAAGTCTTTAGGTTATTAATTTTGTGAAAAACCCACACAATGGCTCCAGATAAATCATTGTAGAGTCTTACTCCTTTGGCTTTTTCCCAGGGCCAACATTGGCCTTTGCAGGCCTCCTGACTTCCTTCATTCTGTTCTTGCGTTCCCTTCGCTGCTTTCTTGAGGCCTTTTTCTTCTCCTACAGGCCATGCCTTGCAAGTCTATGTTTGGGTTCTTTTCTCTTTGCATGATCCAAGGAATCATAAATCATGCCAAAGCCAATCAGCTTGCCACCAGCAAAGTCTGAATCCAAATACAAAGATATCAGGTGTGGTCTTGTACATTTTGGCTAGTTTCTCCCTAATTTCTGTCTTTGGTACTGTTGCCTTTCCTGCGTGAAGGACGTTGATGACCATTTGTTTCCTCTGAAGTAGATAGTTGGTCATGAACATCCCGTTTGGGATAGTTACTGTGTCATTCATAATGGCAGGTGAGCTTCAGGCAGCCAGGGAGGAAATGAGGAAATGAACATATTTCAGAACAAGATAAAGACGTTCTATCATCCCCTCTTATAATATAAAGTTTTATCTCCCTTATAATAGTATGGTGATTCCACAAATCCGATTCAGAATCAAAATGAATTATTGAATCCATGAGGATAGATTACAGACACTGAGGTAGATTCTAGATGAAAACACCTGATAGGAAGCAGTCCTACCACAGACAACTTCCCACCACTTGGGACGGTGCTGCCCATGCCGTGGTCCTGCCCAGCTATGCCTCCTCTGCCTGAACACTCACAATTTTCCTTTCCCTGATTTCTCCTAATTCTTTATCTGTTCCTCAGGAACCACCACAGTTGCAGGACACCATCTTCCCTTCACTAGTAGCAGAGGCCCGGATGTGCAGCACGTGAGTGCAGGTCAAAGGGGAGCACCGCCCACGGGGATGCCGGGAGTTGAGAATTGCGGAAGCTTCGGGCCTGGGAGCCTAGGAGGTGGGCGAACCCCCTGGGCCCTTTCACAAGATGACTATGGTCACCCTCCTCAGTCCTCGCTCTTACTTCCCTTAGCTTAGAACAAGAAAAATGGCATCCCTAGCCGACTGGTAGCCTTTATCATCTTCTGTCATATCTACGCCCAAACACTAATTTTAACATGTATTTTTCCAGCACATAATACGTGCTAGACACTGGGGATGGAGAAATAAGCAGTGGGTGCCTACCTTCAACTCACAGTCTGTGGGAAAGGCAGAAATGGAAGCAGGTAGCTGCACCCTGCTGACTGCTGAAATAAATGAATCAGGGAGCGGGTAGACACTGACTTTTTGCTAAGCATCGGGCTGGTATAAGAGATACGAGCTATGCCTGAGCCCAAGGTTTGAGGTTACTGTGAACTAGGATGACACCACCGCACTCAACTTCAGGGTGACAGAGTGAGACCATCTCAAAAAAAAAAAAGAGAGAGAGAGACAGATGATCTAGCCCTGGAAAATGTGTGGATTCCCAAGTTGTGACACCTTACTGTGCCCCTCGGCTATCATCCTTACCTTAGGTTGAACTAGGGGGCTCCAAAACTATGAGAAACAAAATGTTTGCATTACATAGTCTCAAAGTATCTCTCCACGAGATGCTTATTATTTTCGTTAAAATAATAGAAGTAGAAACCTTACAAAAATTTGCATAACTTGAATTTAATCATGAAGGAGCATCAAGCAAATTTATATTCAGGGACAGGTCACAAAACTCCTGGCTTACATTCTTCAAAATCGTCCAGGCTGTGAAAGACAGAAAGACTTTCTTCCTAGGGGAAGGAGGGCAGTAGGCAATTTAGGGAGAATAAATTATCACATTTTGGAGATGAATCAGCCCCAGAAGGATAGGTGAAAGCCTGTGACAAAATCTGCATGGATATGGTTGTCGATCTCCAGTCCCCTCTCCTGCTTAATCTTCCTTGGTTGGTGAATTCTTTGGGGAGTGGATTCAGGACAGTGGGGACAGGACACAGTAAGGTATCAGAACTTGGGAATCCACACATTTTCCAGGGCTAGATCGTGTCTCTCTCTCTCTCTCTCTCTTTCTCTCTCTCTCTCTTTGAGACAGCTTAATGGACACAGGAGGCAAGATAACTGATTCCCAAACAAAAACAACATTTTTCTTTTGCTCCAAAGAGTATTATTGTGACAAATGACCAAATTTGAATTTCTGTAAATTAAGGAATAATATTGTATCACTGATAATATTTCTATCTTAATACTTGCACTATTATGTAAGAAAAAATCCTTGTTTTAAGAAACTACCCACAGAAGTATTTAGATTTGCACCTTACTCTAAAATGTTTCAGGAAAAAACTAATAGGATAATGAAGCAAATGTCAAATGTTAACTCTTTAGGAATTTGGATTGAAGAGTTCTGTAAATAATCCCCGTCCCCCAACACAGACCACTTTACTATGCTGATTCCTTCCAACTGTGGGCCCTTGGAAAGAGCAAATGCTGGGAGAGGCTTTCTCTGACTTCCTTTACTTGCCTCAAGACGGATCCTCCAAAACTAACTCAACTGTCCTAAGCCCACTCCAAATAATTCATCAACCAAGAATATTAAATAGGAGAGGGGACTGGAGATCAATACCATATCCATGCAGACTTTGTCATAGGATTTCACCTATTCTTCTGGGGGGCTGATTCATCTTCTCCAAAAGGTGATAATTTATTCTCCCTAAATTGCCTATTGCCCTTCCTCCCCTATGTAGAAAGTACACAATTTTCCAGCTCTCACTGTGGTTTGGGGTATTTCCTTTCCTTTCATGTACCATCCCCATGCATGTCATTAATGTCTATTACTTTGCACCTGTTAATTTGTCTACTATCAGTTTATTTCATAGACTCAATTACAGAACACTCAGAGGCTAGAGGGAAAGTTTTCCCTCCCATATGGGATAAAGGACATACTGGGATTGTCTGTTCTATTTGTGCAGCTTTTCAAATATAAAAAATATTTTTTAAAAAGGAGGAAGAGAAGGAGGAGAAGGGGAAGTCTTAACAATAAATTCCAAAGGAACTCAGCCAAACAGAAAAGACAAAGGGATGCTCTTGCAGACAAGGTGCCTCTCATACTGAAGGTGGAACTTATTCAATAGTGAAAGGAGTTCATTTGCTTTGATTTCTCCCCCTCCTCTTTGTCCAGTAGCTTGGAAAAGAGCACTTACCCAGGTCCAGAGAGCCTCCTCTTGGTTTGGTGGCCTCAGCCTTAGGAAGCTGGGGTGCTCCAGAGTTAGCAGCTAAGTGTGCAGATGAGAAGAGTGGGTTCCTGAGGGGCTTTCTGATTCTCAAGAAAACAGGGGACCCGGCCCATCTCCTTTAGTGATGGACTCTTTTAAGACAGCTTAGCAGGTCTTGGATAATACAGCCCTCAACTGGTGGGCCAGAGACATGGCCACCGGCCCTCCTGAGGAAAGTGGGTGGGAATCATCTCCATGGCAGCCTGATGAATACATTGCTACAGTGTAGGTAGAAGGTGGACATAGGACAAGGTAAAATTTAAAAATAGAACGAATAGAATCAAGATCCTAATTTTGATCAATTAGTTGTAAACACCACTGCACTCGGACTAGCCAAGATCCTAATTCTAAATTAGATTATAAGTCATAACTTCTAATTATCCCCCCAATTTAGTGCTAGACAGAAATAATAGCCCTAGTCACATGAGAGAAACCCAAGAGGTCTTGACCCATCAGTAAACACAGGCTGCTAATAGGAAATGAGTGAATTCTGCATGGAGTGCTCTGTCCTCCCAGCAGACTGCCCAGCTGGCCTGGAGCTGACCCACCAGGCATGCCAGTTGTGTGTGCTATCAGTGAGTGCACACAGCTCAACCCAACACAAACCTGAAGGGACATTACAGGACAAACTTGGATGCGCCTTGTAGCTCCTGGTCTCAACGACCCTCAGGGCCAGCAAAGATTCCCAGAGTGGGGAGCCTCTAAAGTCAGAACAATCAGAGAGGCTGGACACTATTCTGATTTCACGGGTAGTGTGAGAAGATGAACCAAGAGGCAGGTTGTGAGGAGCCCCCAGCTGTGAAAGGTGCTTCCCTGCCCTCTGAGAGGGGCTGGGAGAGGGGACTTGGATGCCCTGAGTTTGCTCTCAAGAGCTACCCACATGGGGGTGTGAAGCTTGGATGCTAAAATTTAGGCCGACAGGGACCGTGAGGAGATTCAAGGAGCTCATCTGTGTGAAGGAGCACAGGGACAGCGGGGCGGACTCTACCCTGTCACACTGAATCCTGGATGTAGGATTATTATACGTGCTTGGGAGACATCTGTTGAGAACCTACCCTTTGGCAGGTTCTGGCCTGGATATTGGGAATACAGAAGAAACAAGATCAAGTCTTGCCTTCCAGGAGTCCTGCTGAGGAAATGTCCCCTGCGCTTCCTGCTCAATGCGTGTGAGTAAAGTTCTGCTCACAGGATGATGCACAAAAATGTACTGGGCGGTTTGTCTGCTGGGCAGCATGCACTGTCTGCCTGGAATCCTAGGGGACACAGTGTACAGCCTTCACAGTTGGCCTTCACACGTCACATGTCTGTGGAACCCATGGTAGAAGAGGGCTGTGGGTTTGTTTGTTTTTAACAACACATAGGCTTTCCAGTGGGCTGTTGAAAGGATTGCCAGGCCCCTGGCTGAAATTAGACTTGACATCATGGCCAGGCAGACATGAGGCTGTCTGAGGTGCTGGGGCCCGGCACCAGCAGGAGGCCAGGCCAGAGGAAGGATGCGAGGTTCCCACCGAGTTCAGAGCAGATGGAGCTAAACCTTCAGATATCAGCCGTGCTGGCTCCTGTCATGGGCTTCCAATTTTAATGGTCCAAGGGCCAGGGGCCAGGCAGCTGTCTCCTAGGCCAGAGACAGCACAACCAGGGCTGTGCAGCGGGACACAAGATCAGTGCCCTGCCCTGGTTTTGCTCTACTCCTGATTTGTCATCCTCAGCAACAGCTCCTGGTCCAAGGAGAATTGTTTTCATGACTTTCTGTGATGGGCTGCAGAATAGAGACCTGGCAGATGTTGAGTGGAAGTGACCATCTGCCCCCGATTGGTCTTGACTCTCTCCTTGGGTTCAACTTCCATAGATCCGACACTGTGTCTCTCTGGCTCTGAAACTGCTTTCTCTCCTAATCTCTCACCCCACCCCTGCCCACTACAGCACATTTAGGAAACTTACTGTCATAACAAAGAGAAACATTGTCTTTCTGAGTTGATTCAAAACCCAGAAATGTTGTAGAAGGCACCTTGTCTTGCAGTTCAAAGGGAAACGGACACGAGTTAAGTCTTCTCAGAATTAAGGTTAAATCACAAGGCTATCACTGATGTCTCTTCCTCTCCTCTGTCCTGTTTAGAGACTATTTCCTCCCATTTTTCCCCTGGCCATGAGCAGGGATATAACAGTGAAACAGGGGCTGTTTCCTGCCGGCTGAGAATTGGAGCTGATCACGATCAGAAGGCAAAGACTCAAGGCCCCAGAGATGAAGACCTCTCTCCAACACGTGCCTGCTGTAGCCGGTGATCACAGGGGTTTGAACACAGTATGCTCAGTGCAGAGGGAAGTACTGGGAGGGCCCGAGGGGAGACAGGAAGGCGTCATCAGGAAGGCTTCAAGGAGGAGTCGATGTTGAGTTGAGATTTGAGGAATGAATAGGAGTGTACCAGGCAGTCAAACTTTCACAGCAATTCTCCATAATCCATGATTAAGATAAGTTAAAAACATAAAAAAGCAGATTTATTTCGGGGATTTAACTTTTAGGATAAAGAGAGGAATTCAGCATATATTTTCCCAGGGCCTGGATACTTCCTTCCACTGGGCGCTTACTATTCACATCCAGCCTGCTGCCCTTGGAGACAGCCTAAGATCCCACAATCCCCTTCTGTAATGGAAATGAGAAAGTGAACTCACATTTTGCAAAAAGCTTTTCTAAATGAAGGGTTAAGACAAAAATGATTTTGGTTCTGTTCACAGTTCGCTAGAAACTTCCACTAACTAAAACGGCCCATCCCCCTGCCCACTGGCCAAGTGAGGTTTTGCGGCCTGTGTCTCCTTGCTCGGCTTCCTTGCCTCCCTCCTGTTTGCTCCCAGGCCCTCCCGGCTCTGGGCTCCTGTGCTCCTGGCTCCAGGCAGCATTTCCTCCTCTCTGCTCGCCTCTCCCGCCCTCTCAGCTGTCAGAGCCCGAGCTATGGGGACAGGGAAGTGCTTCGGCTAACTGAGCTTGGAAGAGACTCCCTGTGGCTCACCCTCGGGGTCTCCCTGCACCCCTCAGCTGACCACTCTCACCAAAGTTGCTTCTGTGGGTGAGGCCACAGTCCTCGGCTCCAGACAGAGAATAAACAGCAATGCACACGGGCTGCTTGGTCAGAGAGGTTTATGCTGCTCAGGGAGGAGGTTGGAACTTTGACAAGACACAGCTGGCTGAGGGGGTGAGCTGGGAGATTCAGCCTTGGGGTGAGGAAGAAGAGGAGGAGGGGGCCTTTAAAAAGCCGGTGGCTTCACTGTTTCTATAAATGAAAATGGTACGTTTTCACTGTGCCGATTACGAAAATGGTCTTTTATTAGACAGCTGTACCAGCGCATAGGGCGGCCCTAGAGGCTCCGGCGGGGAACTTTCCCTGCAGTTCATAAACACGGTCGGCTGCACCTCGCTGCAGCACCAGGAGTGTTTCTTTCTTTCTGCTCAAGGACTCTGCACAGACCAGGAATGAGAGGCCTCTGGGGGGGGGGGGGGGGGCAGAAGGACAGAGACCGGCCCGGGCTCTAAATAAAACCCGGCCCGGTTTAATTTTCCGTGCCATTTGTTTATTTATCTTAG
>CAUYON010011861.1:0-24337 GCA_963573935.1 Arctocebus calabarensis | reverse complement strand
CAAGTACAGAGATAAAAAGTAGATTAGTAGTTATCTAGAACTGGGAAGGTTGGTTAGGGAAAATAGAGAATGACTGCTAATGGGTATGGAGTTTCTTTATTGAGTAATGAAAATGTTCTAAAATCATGGTGATGGTTGTGTATCTCTGTGAATATATTAAAAGCTATTAAATTATATATATATTTTTTGAGACAGAGTTTTACTTTGTTGTTCTCGGTTGAGTGCTGTAGCATCACAAGCTCACAGCAACCTCCACCCCCTGAGTTTAGGTGATTCTCTTGCCTCAGCCTCCAGAGTAGCTGAGACTATAGGCGCCCATCACAACGCCTGGCTATTTTTTGCTACAGTTTGGCTGGGCCAGGTTTAAATCTGCCACCCTTGCTATATGGGGCAGGCGCCCTACCCACTGAGCCACAGGCGCCACCCTAAATTGTATTTTTTTTTTTTTGAGACAGAGCCTTAAGCTGTCACCCTGGATAGAGTGCTGTGGCATCACAGCTCACAGCAACCTCCAATTCCTGGGCTCAAGCGACCTCTGCCTCGCTCAAGCGATCTCTTGCCTCCGCCTCCTAAATAGCTGGGACTACAGGCGCCCGCCACAATGCCCAGCCATTTTTTTGGTTGCAGCCGCCATTGCTGTTTGGCGGGCCCGGGTTGGATTTGAACCTGGCAGCTCAAGTGTATGTGGCTGGTGCCTCAGCCTGCTAAGCCACAGGCGCCGAGCTCCTAAATTGTATTCTTTAAGTCAGAGGTGTCCAATCTTTTTTTCCTGTGCTGCATATTGGAAGAATAATAGTTGTCTTGAGCTACAAATTAAAGACTCAAACACTAACAAAAGCTGACTAGCAGAAACAAAACAAAACAAAAAACAAAACAGGTCTGTGCATATTTTATTTTTCCTGTTATCCAACACCACAGGTAAAAAAAGTCCTTACAAAATCAGCACGAGGCCTGCAGGTCAAAAGCTGGACACCCCTGCTTTAAGTGGGTGAATTATGTGGTATGTGGATTAGATTTCAATAAAGCTGTTGTAAAAAAAATGTAGGATTATAAACTGATATTTTCATGTAAAACAATTAAGAATAACTATTGGCATTGCAAAGCAAATTATACTTGGTCTTGGCCAAAAGGTCAAGAAATAATGCAAAGCAAATCAACAATATACAATTATCACAAAATTACAACTGTTTTAGGCTCGGCGCCTGTGGCTCAACGGGTTAAGGCGCCAGCCACGTACACCTGAGCTGGCGGGTTCGAATCCAGCCCCCGGGCCCGCCAAACAACAATGACGGCTGCAACCAAAAAAATGGCCGGGCGTTGTGGCGGGTGCCTGTGGTCCCAGCGACTTGGGAAGCGGAGGCAAGAGACTCGCTTGAGCCCAGGAACTGGAGGTTGCTGTGAGCTGTGATGCCATAGCACTCTATCCAGGGTGACAGCTTGAGGCTCTGTCTCAAAAAAAAAAAAATTACAACTGTTTTAGGCTAAAACTGCCCCCTTTTCAAATTAATTCTAACATTTGTTGGCTCAAGTAACT
Source organism: Arctocebus calabarensis (assembly GCA_963573935.1). Taxonomy (NCBI): domain Eukaryota; kingdom Metazoa; phylum Chordata; class Mammalia; order Primates; family Lorisidae; genus Arctocebus; species Arctocebus calabarensis. Next base: position 22,803 of record CAUYON010011861.1, on the reverse strand, counting down.
TAGCAAGAACTCCTGGGTAAAATATTTCCTGAATTTTTTCCATTCCAAAGATACAAGTTTGCTAAATACTATAGAATGATATTTGTATTTATCTTATTTTTTTTTTCTTTTTTGGCCGGGGCCGGGTTTGAACCCACTGACTCCAGTATATGGGGCTGGTGCCGTATTCCCTGAGCAACAGGCAGAAAAGAAACATTACTAGGCTCTGTACCCATAGCTCACTGGTTACAGTGCTGGCCACATGCACCGAGGCTGGCGGGTTTAAACCCAGCCCAGGCCAGCTAAGCAATAATGACAAAGGCAACAAAAAAATAGCTGGGCAATGTGGCAGGTGCCTATAGTCTCACCTACTTGGGAGGCTGAGGCAAGAGACTAGCTTAAGCCCAAGAATTTGAGGTTGCTGTGAGCTGTGACGCCACAGGGTTACATAGTGAGACTCTGTCTCAAAAAGAAAAAGAAAAAGAAAATACTAGAGTCATTTTGGAAAATGGAAAAAGAAATGGGCAAGGAGTTGGGGGACCTAGATTCAAACCTGGGCTCTGTAATTAACTAATTATATAAATTTGGGTAAGTTCATTAAACTCTAGAATCTTATCTTTAATCTGTAGACACTAACACAATTTAAAATAGGGTATTATAAACTAACATAGTTTAAGTTTAGTAGTTTATTATTAATATTATAAGCAGTATCTAAAACATTTTTGCAAATAGAATAAAATAATATTTTTTGGTCAAAACTTGTATCTTCTAACTTATAAACAGCATTCATTTCAAGGAGGATTATAAATAGACTTGGATTTGTCATAATGTAAAATGACTGAAAGGTACCGAAGAGTGTGGCCTGAGTCCTCCAGATATACACCATAGTCCTTTGCGATCTGATGGGTCAAGTCTGAAAGAAGTGGAATCTTCATTGGCCCAAGTCCTCCTTGTCTTCGTGGAGTATTAATCCTATAACAACAGAACACTTAACTCTCAGCTAAGTAAACAACCTATATTAAAACATCACTCTTTCTTTGTATATGCATGTGCGCATACACAAACACAATACATATATTCTCTAACAAAAGCTATTTTCTTGCTTCCCCCTACTTAATATATTCATGTTCTTTAAACACTAAATATGAACAGAGATGACACATTTTTTTTAGACAACACATTTTTAATATTTGTGTATTAAGTTGTTTATAATGTTTAAGATAATTTGGCATATTAGAATTATATATCTGAAGTCTATCTGAAAATAGAGCTACTTAAGGAAATGGAGGAAAAATTTATTAAATTTGTAACTTGCTCAAGCGAGTCTCTTGCCTCTGCCTCCCAAGTAGCTGGGACTACAGGTGCCGACCACAATGCCCTGCCATTTTTTGGTTGCAGCCGTCATTGTTGTTTGGCGGGCCCGGGCTGGATTCGAACCTGCCAGCTTAGGTGTATGTGGCTGGTGCCTTAGCCTGTTGAGCCACAGGCACCGAGCCAAATCTGTAACTTTTAAATGAATCTTTATAAATCTTGAAAATTACAAAATGTGAGTTTGACTTACCATACTGGACAACCGTGTAACAGAGAAATGGTATATTTTAAAGATTTTTTTTTTTCTCCAGGTTAAGGTTACCCAATTAATCATAATAAAGTTATCATATAATTCAGTGGCTTTTGCTATAGAAATCATATCTATTGCATTTAACTCTCCCCTCTCATTTCGAAATGTCCTATAAAATCTTTTAAGTATTTTTACCATAGCATGATTGAATTAGCATATCTTTTTATTACTCAGATAAATCTAGAATTGTCTGATAAATGAGTATATACCTATCATGTTAAGAGTTATCTGCCCATGATTTAAGAGTAAATACATTCCTTTTTCCTACATATTTTAAGTATAAGATACTAACCAGGCCAAATGGGTAAACTGTGAATCAACAGAGCATGCTACCACTTCAGTATTTATAGATCTGAATTCTTCAATTCTATCACCGAAAGCGATGATTTCAGTTGGACACACAAATGTGCTGAAAGTTAAAAAAAATTCATTATTCTCAAGCATATATCTGAACTTCCAAGTGACTTCATTTTTACAAACACCTTTAGTAAATAAAAATGCACATTAAGAACAGTTTTATATATGAAACTTCTCAAGATGGAGTAGTCTAAAAGACTGTCATTTGATCAAATATTTAATAAACATGTATTACAGAGTTCCCAATTATATCTCAATAATCTTTCTTATAACTCAACAGGTAAGTGGTCAACCAATATTTCCTTTTCCCATATGGCAGTACACCCTCTACTATTGTTTTTTAGATTTTACTTAATTATACTTTATATTTACTTAATGCCTTACAAATTTTACACCATTTCACTAAATTTTTTTACATTCCTATAGTAACCTTATGAGCTAGATGCATCTATCTGTATTTTGGAGATGAGACTGTTTTCCAGTCTCCGTCCCCCTCACCAAAGCTCTGCTTTTTGAAAAGGTCCCTTTCCACCTTGTCTCCTAGTCCTGGCAGCTAGGGATTTTACACCTTAGCATCCTCATGTTGTTAGAAGGGCATGTTTAGAGAATATTACCTAGGGCAGTATTTTCAAACTTTGGTAGGGACTCCTTAAACCTATGTAGTAAGTTCTAACATTAAAAAAAAGGATAAGGTTATGAAACATATGTAATATACAAATGTATATATGTGTATATGTTTGTGTTTAAAACAGTGATATTCAAAATATTTAACAACTTAAAAGTTGGCTGTAGCTCTGGAAGTTTCTGAAAGGGTCCAGGTAGGAGGAGTAACTTGGGAAAGAAGGTGGGGAAGTGGTTATTTACTAGCTGGTATAGAAGTTTTTCAGTAAGAAGCATGGCCATGCTGGTGAATACAGACTGAATTGTACTCTATATATGTGTGCATGTGTATTAGGTGGCAATGAAAAATGTGCTTCCTACTGTGATCCGTAGTCAAAAAAGTTGGAAAAACATAGACTTAGCAGACAAGTGCTTACCAGAGCCCAATATAGGATTTTAAAATGTTTCAACTGTTCGAGAAAAGCACTGCTATGTGCAAGTAGACAGTTCTACCAGCATTACATGAAAACAACAGGAAGGAGTTCCTTGTCCCAGAGACCATTACTAATCCTACACTCAATTAGGTATGTCTTATTCATTATGGAGTTTTAAATAATACTAGAGAAATACAGAGCGTATTTTTCTGCTATGTTAGACCAATTTCAAAATTCAGGGTTAGTGTTTATTATATACATTTAACACACATTAGATTTCTGGTTTAGTAACAACATAAATTTGGAAAGCTTATAATTTTTATGAATACTAAGATTTCTACTTCTGGTTTCTATCAGAAGTTAAGTTATACTTCTTTTTCTTTTCTTTTTTTTTTTTTTTTAAGAGACACAGTTTTACTTTGTCCCCCTCAGTAGAGTGCCTTGGTGTCATAGCTCACAGCAACCTCCAACTCTTGGGCTTAAGTGATTCTCTTGCCTCAGCCTCCCGAGTAGCTAGGACTACAGGCACCTGCCACGACACCTGGCTATTTTTTGTTGCAGTTTGCCCAGGGCCGGGTTTGAAACTGCCACCCGAGGTATATGGGGCTGGCATCCTAGTCACTGAGCCACAGGCGCTGCCCCAGAAATTAAGTTATACTTCTTAATCAAGCCATAGTACAAGTTGATTAGAAAGAAGTAAGTTATTGCTAATTTAAAAGACTATGTATTATGTAGATTCATAACTTGTTTTATTCTCAAGGCACTAATTTTTGAAAATTCTTCCTATATGGCTTAGAGCAGAGACTGGCAAACTAGTTGCTAGGCCAAATCCATCCTATTTTTTGTAGATAAAGTTTCAATAGAACAGAGCAATATTCATTTGATTTATGGTTGTCTAAAGCTGCTTTTGTGTTACAATGATAAAGTTGAATAGCTGCATAGAGATGGTCACAAGACTAAAATATTTACTATCTGGCTCTTTACAGAAAACGTTTACCAACCCTTGGCCTAGATCCAACTTGTAAAAATGAGCTTAAGTATATCTTCCCTGCAAGTTTCAATGTTATCTTCATAGTTCTAGATTAGTCCTAACAGAAAAAGGCACACTGGCAAAGACAGAATTATCTTCGACTTAGTTTTTGGAACAAAAAATTAACTTTAAATAGAAAAAGGATAGAAGTTGATATAACTCCCCTTTTGGTCTCTATTCACTTTCATGGGATTTGAAAAACACTGATAGGGTGGTGCCTGTGGCTCAGTGAGTAGGGCGCTGGCCTCTGCAACAAAAAATAGCCAGGTGTTGTGGCGGGCGCATGTAGTCCCAGCTACTTGGGAGGCTGAGGGAAGAGAATCGCCTAAACCCAAGAGTTGGAGGTTGCTGTGAGCTGTGATGCTACAGCACTGTATTGAGGGCCACAAAGTTGAGACTCTGTCTCTAAAAAAAAAAAAAAAGAAAAGAAAAAAAGAAAAACACTGAAAATAAGTGTTCTGTAGGCTTGGCGCCTGTGGCTCAATGGGCTAGGGCGCCAGCCATGTACACCTGAGCTGGCGGGTTCGAATCCAGCCGGGGCCCATCAAACAACAATGATGGCTGCAACCAAAAAATGGCCGGGTGTTGTGGCGGGCGCTTGTAGTCCCAGCTACTTGGGAGGCGGAGGCAGGAGACTCGCTTGAGCCCAGGAATTGGAGGTTGCTGTGAGCTGTGATGCCACAGTACTCTATCTGGGGTGACAGGTTGAGGCTCTGTCTCAAAAAAAAAAAAAATAAGTGTTCTGTAAAACAAAATTTAATCTTTGATGTAGTAAAGCAGTAAGAATATTTACTTTCTGTCAACTTTCTGACCATCTACAAAAATAATCACTGTTACAGAGTTAAAGTAAGGAAAAAACCCCACAACAACATATTAATAGACATTATTCCTCAAGCAATATATAATATTTTCAGGAATATGTTCCAAGTCCAAGTAAAGCAATAGATGCTGCAAAGAATAAAAATGGCAAAATCATAGTTAAATGGTATCACCAGAGTGAAGGGCTTATTAATTTTCTAGTTAACAGATATATTAAACAGAATTATGGCTTTCTAAAATATCAGTCCATTTGCTTGCCTTAGTAGGTATAGCTTAATGAACATATTGTAGCTTTCTTCTAATTATTCCACTATGATAAGTCATGTAGATGTAAGTATAACATATTGAGGTCAATGTGTTATGACTGAACTATATGGTAGATGTCGCCTTTTTAAGAACTAAGGGCAAAATAAAATAATTTCTAATTATTCGATGTTCTTGAATGATTGAGAAAGATTGGGGTTTTTTTTTTTTTTGCAGTTTTTGGCCAGGGCTGGGTTTGAACCCACCACCTCCGGTACATGGGGCCGGCGCCTTACTCCGTTGAGCCACAGGTGCTGCCTGAAAGATTGGGTTTTATTAGCTATTTATGTGTATTACTTACAAATCAAGTGGGTAGAAGAAAAAAACCAAGTATTTCCCACGATAATCTGTTAACTTGAGCTCCTTAAATTCTCCGTTTATCACAGCTGTTCCTTCCCAATAAGGTGCTGGCTTGGAAACTAAGAAAGAAAAAGACATGATCTATAACAATGAGATGGTTGGTGGAATGGCAGAAGGACATCTTTAGAAAAATCACTAAAAATTAGGACTTCTCAACATTTAGACCTTTTTGGCAGTCTGGTGAAGTTTACAAACTTCTTAGAATAGTGTTATTATTATTATTATTATTATTTTTTGCAGTTTTTGGCCTGGGACTGGGTTTGAACCTGCCACCTCCAGTATATGGGGCCAGCGCCCTACTCCTCTGAGTCACAGGCACCACCCAGAATAGTGTTATTGAATGCATAAAGTAAAATACACAACATTACAAAGGAAACATTTAAATTCAATATCAAAGTATTAAAAACTGGGGCTCGGCGCCTGTGGCTCAAGCAGCTAAGGCACCAGCCACATACACCTGAAGCTGGCGGGTTTGAATCCAGCCCGGGCCCGCCAAACAACAATGATGGCTGCAACCAAAAAATAGCCAGGCGTTGTGGCGGGCGCCTGTGGTCCCAGCTACTTAGGAGGTGGAGGAAGGAGAATCGCTTAAGCCCAGTAGTTGAAGTTTGCTGTGAGCTATAATGTCACAGCACTCTACCCCGGGCCCCCGCTTGAGGCTCTATCTAAAAAAAAAAAAAAAAAAAAAAAAGAAAGAAAAACAAACCCCCCCCCCAAAAAAACTGACTGGTGATAATACATATGCTTTTTTTTAACACTTTAAAACCGCAAGATCTGACAACTACCTAACAAAGCAATGAGTGTAAATGATGTCTCTGATACGTGCAATAACCATAATGCAGTATGAAAATATATGGGATTCTACCGGTGAAAGTATAAGCTATAAGCAAGTAATCCTTAAGCCAGTTAGTTTGTTGCTGATATTCATAATAGAAGGAAATGCTTAATTTCTATTGAGTGTTAAGTGAAAATACTTTTTTTTTTGAGACAGAGTGTCACTTGTTCCCCTTGGTAGAGTGCCGTGGCGTCATAGCTCACAGCAACCTCAAACTCTTGGGCCCAAGTGATTCTCTTGCCTCAGCCTCCCAAGTAGCTGGGACTATAGGTGACTGCCACAATGCCTGGCTAGTTTTTGGGAGATGGGGGTCTGGCTCAGGCTGGTGTCAAACCTGTGAGCTCAGGTAATCCACCCACCTTGGCCTCCCAGAATGCTAGGATTACAGGCATGAGCCATCATGCCTGGCCCTGAAATACTTTTTTTTTTGAGACAGGATCTCACTCTGTTGCCCAGGTTTGAGTGCTATAGTGTCATAGCTCACTGCAATCTTCTACTCGTAGGCTCAAGGGATCCTCTTCCCTCAGCCTTTCGAGTAGCTAGGACTGCAGGAGTCCACCACCACGCCTGGCTAATTTTTCTTTTTGGTCGAGATTGGGAGGGAGGGGATGTCTTGCTATGTTGCTTAGGCTGGTCTTAAGGAATCTTCCTACCTCTGTTTCCTAAAGTGTAAGGATCATAGGCATGAGCCACTGCACCTAGCTGACTTTTTTTTTCCTATTCATACTCATGGGCCACTTACATTCCACCCCTGCACTAAATTCTTACTGGTTACTTCACGATAGCCCCTACAAGCTATCAACTTCCTACATTTCAAATACTTAGATTTTCCTTTCTCTAATGGCAGTCTTCCTGATGTACTAATTTGTGTAGTTTCTCATATACACATGCTGTAGATGAGGCTATACTCGAGGAGGTGGAAATTTGCAAATACTTCTGGCCAGAAGTATAAAATCCCAGAGCATGGGATAATTTTTCCTAGAAAGCATTGAAAGAAGAGACTCACTTGAACAGGTTACAAGTTACCTGACGAAAATTGAACAGTTCAAGCTGCTTTCTTGTAAGGGTATACTGTAATTCTAGCCAATACACTTTGATAATACTGTACCTTCATACTCTGTTAACACATTTAGATAGCACTTATACTTTCAGAACCATTATATACATTGAGGTTCTACCTGCTTTCAAGCTTAACTAAGGTTTCTAGAAAGTAAGGCTTGTACTTTTGTATAACAGCCAGCCAGCATTTACGGTCACTCTGAAAATAGAGGAAAATTGAATATACGAATTTCTCTGTGACGTTAATACATAACATGTGATTACTTATCTTGAGGAAGCACCCTACCTCTTACAATAATCCTGATCTGATTAGGCAAAGGCCAGGAGGGAGAAACAGATAGCAGGCCAGTATTGCTTTATATACATTACTTAAGATGCTACTCAAGTGAGAAGTTATAATCATTGTAATGATGTTACAAATGATACTCCTTAATGATTTTAGCATATTGGGAAAACAATGTCTAACAATTGATTTTGGCAAGCTTGGTTTCTTAAATGAAGGACTGTAGTTACTTTGCTAAGATTTGTAAGGTGGATTCCCAAAGCAACTTCTTATATCTATTAAAAAACAAAAATTGTCCGGAATATAAATTATGTAATTAACATAAAGATTTTGGTAAATGCAGAGAAGTATAAAAAAGAATATTTAAATCTCCTCTTTATAACCTTGTCAATTTAACTGTTTTTACATCTATTATATTAAATATAACATTATATTCAACACAATATATATTTAAAATGTTGACTGTATCATATTAGATATGTTATATATGGTATATTAACTATATTACACATTAAATAGAATACACTAAATATTAAATATATAACATGTTATATATTTAATTATGTTATATATTTAATTTAATGTTTATTACATATTTTGCATATCATGTTAAATATAATATATATATATTTTTTAGCTATTCATTTTTCTGGGAACTACAGTTAACATTTGATGTCTCTCTTACCAGTCTTTTAAAAACACAAATTTGGATCAAGTTGCACTTTTTTTTTCCTCTTTAAAGGAAACAGTAAATCAATCATGAACAGTCTTTCACACACCTAAAAATTATTTGAAAATATAGCCGCGATGGCTCCATAATATTAATTTTATGAATAAATGTTCTTGTATCCTTAATTCTAGATATGCCTACATGTGACACAGAAATGTTGCAAATAACAAAAATTTGAAAAGTTCTGCTGGTAAAGGAAAAGCTATTATTACTATTATTTTTCTGCTTCCATAAGCAGCTTTGTAATGTATGTGTTTCCTGTGGGAAATATATGTAATGTCAGTAAACACTTAACTGGCTATCTGGCATATTTCTAAATGTCTTCCCAGCCAAGTAAAACCAACTGGACTTGTAAATACTAACTTAAAAAGTGCAAGATTAGTTTTCTAAAAAACAAAAAATCCCAAAGGGGCTAACTTTCAGTAGGAAAGAACAGTAAATGTTTTAAGAGGGAAAACAGTTTTTCTCCTTTATTATTCCCACCTCATCCTAAATCATAACAGCATTCCCTTTAACTAGGGTAATTCGTAATTGTGAAGCATTACTTTTTAAACAGGAACATGCTGTAACAGCCACAAAAGCCAAATACACACCTGCTGAATGTCAAACGGTCTGTAGTAAAACAATTTACTACAAAGCAAGCAAGGCTTTTTCTACAGCCACTTGTCACTTCTTTTTGGCTAACTTTAATATCCAGATGCAGCAGGCCACAACTTTTTCAGTACCTACTTAGTTTGATGTGTCATTCCTAAAAGTGGCTATTAGCTTTGGACGCTGGACAGAAATGCAAATAATCAAAACCAAATTGGCAGGACATAAATTTGCCATGAGGTTTATCATCAACCCCAATGCATTACTTCCAACTTCCTTTCTTCCCCGTTTCCCTCCAAAGTACACTACAGTATTAAGGTTCTTCACTTCTGAGAAACATAGAGAATATCCTAACCATACAGGTTTTGGGAAAAGTGTTTTTACATAAAAATCATCTTTATAAGATGCAATCAAAAAAGAAAAAGGGAGGGAAGAAAAATGAAATATTTGACCCCAAACGTTTTGTTTAGCGACTTTTCTGTTTAATCAAACTTTCAGTGAATTATTATTTAACCTATCTATGTATTCTTACTTGAAAAAGAGCTCGAAAAGAGACGGGACACGCTGCAGGCACTTTGTGATGTTTCAGGAAGTGTTTCAGTTTGCACAACATCCTCGATGCCTGCAAGCCCAAGACTAGGGTCACTCTGCGGCTTTTGGGGTAACCACTACCTCTTCCAATATCTGATTAGTGAAAACCATCCTTTTCGTCACAACTAGAATCCCCTTTTATCCCCACCCTCCTACCCCTTCGAGAGAACTAGGTCAGTCCGGGTCCCAGAGACAGCCCAAGGGGAGCAGCCCAAGGGGAGCCGCCCAAGCCCAGGCCTCTGGGTGTACCCAGTGTACACGTGTTTCTGGGCTCTCTCCGCCCCTCACCCCCACCCTTGGCGGGGCACCACCTACTCTTGGCTTTGCTTAGGTGCAGGGAATGGTCTGCGACCGATAACCGGGATGCTTCCCCCGGGTACACGTGTCCACCCGCGTAGAAGTGGCATTCCTCTTCGCGGGTCCGGGGCCTCTCCTCGGCCTCCAAGCCCCGCAGAGCCCCAGCTTGCAGCAGGAACAGCAGCAGCGGCAGCAGCAAGAGCTTTCGACTCCGACCAGGGGCCGGAATCGTCGCAACTTGTAGCAGCTGCAGCGTCTCCATGACCAAGCGAGGGCAGACGTACGTCCCTTAGCGCTAGCGCGGATTCTCCCGCCGCCTAGCAGCTACAACCGCGTGCACGACGTCAGCGCGAGCCTGGGCGCGGCCTCGCGAGACCTGCCCCGCCCCCACCTCCGCTCCCCGCCCTGACACGCCACGTGTAGCCCGCCCCACCTCTTCGCGCCCAGCCGGCTTTTGCGCCTGCGCTCCCGTGGGCCAAGGCTCCGCGCTTATCCCAACTCTGTGAAGCCGGTGCTCTGCGAAGGCGGCGTCTGTGGTTTCCTAGCTTCTGCCCTTTGTACTGTTTTAGACTTCCTTTCGTACCTATCTCCTCCACAAAGCCACATCACTGCAAACTATCTCCTTAAAACTTACCTTCATGCCTGTGAATGGCTTGCATTTTACACTTCTAATCTAAAAGTCACTTAAAAATATAAAATTAATTTTACTTGCCACAACATAATTGTATACATTTATGAGGTGCAATGTGATGATTTGATATATATATGTATATATCCAGTGTGGAATGATTAAATCACGCACATTAACATCCATCACCTTACCTGTCACCTTTGTGGTGAGACATCTCAAATTTATTCTCCTAGTTATTTCAAAATATATAATACATTATTGACTAAATTAACCCTGCTGTTAACCATTGGCTGGGAGGTGGAGGGAGACGGGTGGGGGGGGAACTGGGGAGTTGTTGGTCAAAGGGTACAAAGTTTCAGATAGGAGGAACAAGTTTTGAGATCTAACAGCCATTTACTTTTTTGGGAGGGGGGAATGATTTGTATGAACAGTGAGTGCCATGCCTCTTTGCATTACTGCCCTTTTAAGTCCTGAGAAAACTTCTCCAGCAGGCAAGGGCAAATAGGCAATGATTTAAAATCTTGTCTCAAAGATGTCTTTTTTTTAAAGTGAAGACTTTAAAAGTTCCCAGAAAACCTTAATCCCAGCATAGTGTTGTTGGGTTTTCTGATAATCGTCCTATCAGCCATTCCCTAGCATCTCCCTCTCGCTCCTTGTGTATCGGCTATCCCTATTGGGCCACTCTTGGGCACTGACCCCGCCCCTCGGCCGGCTGGTGTTTGCGCCTGCGCACTCGCGCTGGTGGGAGCCGGCCTAGGCCGCCATATCTACGAAGAATTTGTGGCGTTGGCGTCGTCTGTGAGTGAGTTCCAGCCCAAGTGCTCTCCTACCCTCCCGTGGTGGTAGATTCTGGTTATCTTGTCTGTGCCCATCTTTCCCATAAATGTTCATTTGTGACTGGCCTCCCCCCATTACCTTCTCCTTGGACTTACGGCTTCTCCTGTGCGGGCCTCGCATGTTTGTCGGTTGTGGGCCTCGCACCTTTGCCGGTCGCAGGCCCCCTGCCCTGCCCTCTGCACTGTTTTAAAGCCTCTCATCCTACCGTATGTGGCTCTGCCACACTGCTTCAGTGGTCAGCGGCTTCATGTTGTTGAGGTAAATAGTCTCCTGCTCTTAGGCTGTTAGACCTTTTCATCCTACAAAGATACCCCCACCAGCGTGGAGACTAACAGTTCTGCCTTGACTGGCTGGTATTTCATCCCACTAACAGACATTTTTATTATTTTTCCTGCAGTGATTTGTGTGAACAGTGCCGTGACGCTCCTCTGTAGAGGTAGCCTGTTTCCAGACCTTGGAAAACTTGGAGAAAAAAGGCGTAAAAGCAGTATGTACTCTGGACCGTTTCTTCTCTTCCATCTCCAAACTATGTACAGGGCAAACAGGCAGTTTGGTGACTTACGCCTGTTTCAAGGTGTGTGCCTTTTTTTTTTAGAGTCAGAGTCTCACTTTATCGCCCTGGGTAGACTGCCGTGGCGTCACACACCTCACAGCGACCTCCAGCTCCTGGGCTTAGGTGATTTCTCTTGCCTCAGCCTCCCGAGGAGCTGGGACCACAGGCGCCCGCCACAACGCCTGGCTGTTTTTCTGTTTTGTAGTTCGGCCGAGGCCGGGCTTGAACCCACCACCTTCGGTATATGGGGCCAGTGCCCTAACGCCCGGCTATTTTTTGATGCGGTTCGGCCCGGGCCGGGTTTGAACCTGCAGCCCTAGGTTTGTGGGGCCCGGTGCCCTACTCGATGAGCCACAGGCGCCGCCCTCCCTTTTTTTTTTTTTTTTTTTTTTTGAGACAGAGTCTCATTTTGTCGCCCTCGGTAGACTGCCGTGGCGTCACACAGCTCACAGCAACCTTCAACTCCTGGGCTTACGCGATTCTCTTGCCTCAGCCTCCCGAGGAGCTGGGACTACAGGCGCCTGCCACAATGCCCGGCTATTTTTTTTTGCAGTTTGGCCGAGGCCGGGTTTGAACCTGCAACCTTTGGTATATGGGGCCGGGGCCCTACTCGCTGAGCCACAGGTGCCACCCAAGGGGTAGGGGTGTGTGTGTGTGTGTGTGTGTGTGTGTGTTTTAATCAAGACTTGAAAAGTTCCCAGAAAGCCCTCCGTATCAGCACATTGTTTTGTTTTCTGACAAATAGCTCATCAGCCACTCAGTTACTAGGGTGGGAGGTGAAGCCACAGTACACGCCAGAAAGACAGGAGCCATCAGTAACTTTTATGCCTTCAGGATCCTCTCTGTCTTCCTGAATCTAGCAGAATCCATTCTAATAACGTCTTTCCTCCATTAGACCCTCAATCAAACTCATTCTGGGGGTATTAGCCATTCTAATACTGTCTTTCTTCCATTAGACCCTCAACCAAATTCTGTCTTTTTCTATGTTCTGCTTTCTGCTTCCTGTAGGCAAGGAATGAAAAAGGTGAAGCTGGGTGGCTCAAAGGAGTAGGGTGCTGGGCCCCATATGCTGGAGGTGGTGGGTTCAAACCCAGCCCCAGTCAAAAAAAAAAGGTGAAACCAGCCAGCCCGTTTCTGCCAGGGGAAAGAGAGTATATCCTTACCCATAACAATGTCTTGCAGCTCTTCACTTTCTAGGGACCCATAGGTAGGAGGCCTTTGGCGAGGTGTCTCTCGCTCCCACTCTTCTCCTTCCCTGGCCTCCTGTTCCACATGAAAGGGGAGTGGAGCCCGGGGGACTCGGAACTGAGGCCCAGGGATTCGGTTGAGTCCTATGCCACGAGGTCGGCTTCGGTGATCCATGGTGACTGTTGGACAAACAGGCACAAGCCTCGGTGAATTCTAGGTCCTGGGTGGGCGTCTGAGTTTGGACCTGAGAAAGGAAGGTTGGGGACAGTGCTGTTTCTCTGTGCCTCTTTGCTCTGGGCTAAGCTGAGATCTAACTAGCAGTAGGGACTGCCCATCAAGTGGGCCCCAGTGAACTTCCCTGCTCTCTGGAGAGAGCGACCGGGTTGGCCAGCTCTCAGACTGCTCATCCTCTGTTACGCTGAAGCCCCTTGGCAGCTAACAGTCTGGGTAGCAGTTGCTCTGACTCCTCCCATCCAATGATATTTGTGTGGATATTGTGCTGTCACAGTGACATCACAAGGAAGTTTGAGGTGGGGACCCTGCGCTCAAGGCACTTACCATCTGGCTGGAGTCAGTTCCCCATGTCAATAATACAAAACCATTAGACACTGAGGGGTAGTTCTGAACCTAGGATTTTCCTTTGGAAGCACCTGGGGAGCTTAAAAACATTTAAGTGCATCGATTGCAGCCCCAGAAATGATGATTTAACAGGTCCTTGGGGGCTTCAATTGCCTTTTATGTCTGGTTAAGAAGCACCACTGATAGTGATTAATAGCACAAGTTGTGGGTTCAGCTATTATTTTTAGTTTCAAACCTGAGCTTTGCTACCAGTTATTGGCCCTGTGGCCTTGAGAAATTTATTTAACCTCTCAGCCTTAGTTTTGCAGACTGAAAACAATAATAATTTCCCCAGGTTGTGGAACTGAAATGATAGGGTACATGTAAAGCCTAATTTTGAGTGTGGGCCACATTTAGGGACTTGTTTCTGATGAATATGGTAAAAGTAATGCCTTGTTATTTCTGAGGCTAGGTCATAAAAAGGATAACTTCTATCTTACACCTAGATACTCATTCTGGGGGAAGACTTTTTGTTCAGTTTATAAAACTTTGAGATAAAATTTGCAAAACATTAATTTTTCTTGTTTTAAAGTGCATAATTCAATGGTTGTTAATAAAGTCATAATGTTGTGCTTTGTGCTCACCATTACCTGATTCCAGATCATTTCTTTCACCCCAGAAGAAACCCCATAACTATTAATCATCTATTTATCACTCCTAATTATCCTCTTTCCTCATCCCCTGGCAACAATTAATCTGTCTCTTTCTATAGACTTGCATATTCTAGACATTTCATCTAAATACAATCATAATATGTGGCCTTTTGTGTCTGGCTTCTTTTAAACATAATATATTCAAGGTTCATCCACGTTATATCATGTATTGGTAATTTTTTTTATTGTGGCAAAATAAACATCAGCTAATGTTTACCTATTTTTTTTTTTTTTGAGACAGCATCTCACTATGTTGCTTTAGGTAGAGTGCAGTGGTGTCATAGCTCACAGCAACCTGCAACTGATAGGCTTAAGCAATTCTCTTGCCTGAGTCTCTGGAGTAGCTGGGAATACAGGCGCCTACCACAATGCCCAGCTATTTTTTGGTTGCACTTGTCATTTGGCAGGCCTGGGCCAGGCTCGAATTTGCCAGCTTCGGCGTATGTGGCTGGCACCCTGCTCACTGAACTACAGGCACTGAGCCATGGTAACCATTTTTAACTGTGTAGTTCGGTGGCATTAAGTACCCTCACATTTTTGTGCACTTACCAATATCGTCCATATTTTTTTTTAATCTTTCCGTTAAACGCTAATTTTCTATTGCTTCCTTCCCCAGGCTCTGGAAACGAACATTCTACTTCCGTCTCTCTGAATTTGAATACTTCAGATACTTCATGTATAGCTTCATACAATATTTGTCTTTTTATGTCTGGTTCCTTCACTTAAGCTTAATGTTTGCAAAGTTCATCCATGTTGTCGTGTATTGGTGCTTCATTCCTTCTTATGATTACATTTTCCAATTTCAGTTACCTATTCATAAGTTAATGGATATTTGAGTTGTTTATACTTTGAGACTACCATGAATAGTAACATGGCTACCGTAACTACCATGATGCTATGAACATTCATGTATAAGTTTTTGTGTGAACATGTTTTCAGTTCACTTGGGTACATACCTAGACTGGAATTGTTGGGCCCTATAGTAACTCTATGTTTAACTTTTTGAAGATCTTCTAAGTGTTTTCCATAGCAACACTGCTTTTTTTGAGACAGTCTCACAATGTCGCCCTCAGTAGAGTACCATGTCACAGCTCACAGCAACCTCAAACTCTTGGGCTTAAGTGATTCTCTTGCCTCCGCCTCCCAAGTAGCTGGGACTATAGTTACCTACCACAACGCCCGGCTTTTTTTTTTTTTTTTTTTGTAGAGACAGTTTCACTTTATCACCCTTGGTAGAATGCTGTGGTGTCACACAGCTCACAGCAACCTCCAGCTCCTGGACTTAGGTGATTCTTTTGCCTCAGCCTCCGGAGTAGCTGGGACCACAGGCGCCTGCCACAATGTCTGGCTATTTTTCTGTTTTTGCAGTTTGGCCGAGGCCAGGTTGAACTCGCCACCTTCCGTATATGGGGCCGGCGCCCTACTTGATGAGCCACAGTTGTCGCCCTATTTTTTTTTTTTTTTTGTAGTTGTCGTTGTTTAGCAGGCCCGGCCAGGTTCGAACCCACCAGCCCTGATGTATGTGGCCGGCATCCTAACCACTGAGCTATGGGTGCCGAGTCAACACTGTTGTTAACTGACACCAGCCATATGTGGAGGTTCAAATTTCTGTACATCCTGTTCAACAGTTATTACTAAAAAATATATATATATTTAAAAAATCCTGTAAAAAATTACAGGCTTTTTTCAGTTATAGTCATCCCAATGAATGTGAAGTTATATCTCCTTGTGGTTTTCTTTCTTTCTTTCTTTCCTTTCTTTTCTTTCTTTCTTTCTTTCTTTCTTTCTTTCTTTCTTTCTTTCTTTCTCTCTTTCTCTCTTTCTCTCTTTCTCTCTTTCTCTCTTTCTCTCTTTCTCTCTTTCTCTCTTTCTCTTTCTCTCTCTCTCTCTCTCTCTTTCTCTCTTTCTCTCTTTCTTTCTTTCGACAGGGTCTCATTTTGTTGCCCTCGGTAGAGTGCCAGTCACAGCTCATAGCAGCCTCCAGCTCTTGGGCTTAGGCAATTCTCGTGCCTCAGCCTCCCAAGTAGCTGGGACTACAGGCGCCCGCCACAACCTCCAGCTATTTTTTTATTGCAGTTTGGTTGGGGCTGAGCTTGAACCAGCCACCCTTGGTATGTGGGGCCCGCGTCCTACTCACTGAGCCACAGGTGCCGCCCTGGTTTTCTTTTCTTTCTTTCTTTTTTTTTTTTTTTTTTTTGAGATAGAGTTTCAAAACCTTGGGTAGAGTGCTGTGGCATCACAACTCACAGCAGCCTCAAACTCTTGGGCTTAAGGGATTCTCTTGCCTCCACCTCCTAAGTAGCTGGGACTATAGGCACCCGCCACAGCGCCCGGCTATTTTTTTGTTGTAGTTGTCGTCGTTCGGTAGGCCCAGGCTGGATTCGAACCCACCAGCTCTGGATGCTGAGCCATCTCCTTGTGATTTTTGATTTACATTTTCCAAATGACTAATGATGTCAAGCATCTTTTTATGTGTTCTTTGGCCATTTTTATATCGTTTTTTTTTTTTTGAGGTAGAATCTTTGTTGCCCTGAGTAGAGTGCCATGGCATAATAGCTGATAGCAACTTCAAACTCTAGGGCTCAAGCAGTCCTCTTGCCTTACCCTCCCAAGTAGCTGGGACTACAGAAGCCTGCCACAACACCTGGCTAATTTTTCAATTTTAGTAGAGATGGGCTCTTGCTCTTGCTTAGGTTGGTCTCAAACTCCTGAACTCAAACAATCCACCCACTTCAGCTTCCTAGAGTGCTGGGATTACAGGTGTGAGCCGCCACGCCTGGGCTATATATCATCTTTGGAGAAAAGTTGACTTCAGTCTTCTGCCCATTTAATAATTGGATTGTTTTTCTTTTTGTCATTGAGTTATAAGAGTTCTTTATATATTTTGGGTATTAGACCCTTATTAGATGTATGATTTGCACGTATTTTCTCTTACTCTGTGGGTTGTCTTTTCATTTTCTTGTTAGTGTCCTTTTGATGCCAAAAGGTTTTATTTTGATGAAGTACCAATTATCTATATTTTTTGTTGCTTTTGTTTTTAACATATTTACGAAGCTGTTGGTTAATTGAATGAAAATACATTCTGTGTTTCCTTCTGAGAGTTTTATAGTTTATATGTTTTACAAATTTAGGTATTGATCCATTTGAATTCATTTTTGTATGTGATGTGAGGTAGGGATAAGGGCACTTTTCAAGTACCTACTATATGCCAGACACTGTTCTTGGAAAGGCAGTAGCAACAAGACAGATGTTTCTGCTATTATCAAGCTAAAATTACAGTGACGATCATAAATATTAGTGGTCACATAAGTGACTATGTATTAACTTGATCACACACTGTTTCTAATCTATAGTGGGAACCCATAAAGTGTGAGAATTGTGGGAGAAGGGTATATATGTATGTAGTTGGCAGAGTTGCAATATAGCCTTGGGGGGTGGTGAAAAGGAGGAAATCCCTGTCTGATACTATCCTGGGGACATTTGCAGGTTCCTTGGGGGACCGCAAGTGCAGGCTCTTGCCATATCCAGGATTTTTTCCCTGACTGGCCACTTAGACTCCCCCTTAGTCCCTAGGCCTTTTGTGCCCTACCCCTGTGTTAGAATCCTTCCTCCTCTCTGGGTGGCACACTTAGCTACTTTGGCTTTTAAGAGTATCTCAGACCATTCTCTTCTGTGGGATCCACATTTCTTCCTTGGAAACACAGATTTTTCTGCATTTGCTGGCAGTTCAGTTTACATTCAAGGCTGCCATTTTATTGTCCCTTCTGAAAGTTTTTCTAGCTCCAGTCTCTAGACTTATGTGAGTCAGACACTAGTCCTTGTGATCCTTAACCTACAGGAGCTATAAGCAAAGCTTTCATAAGCTTTTGTCATTTGCTTGAGGTAATGGGGAAGCAACATTTGTTCCTTTCTCATTGCAGGATAAGTCATCTACCAAGAAGTGAGGGCATTCAGACAACCTCTGGAGAGACTCCTGTGGGAAGAAACTGAGGCCTCCCTTGAACTACCAGCACTATCTTGCCAGGCTTGTGACTGCACCTCCTTAGAAGTAGATCTTACAGCTCAGGTCAGTGCTGATGTTGTGGCCCCAGCTGATATCTTGGCTGTAGCCTCATGAGATGCTCTGGGTCATAACCTTCTGCTCAACTATTTCTGAATGTGTGACCTTACAAACTGTGAGTTTAAGAAATATTTGTTGCTGTTTCAGACCTAAAAAGTAAAGTCTTAGTACAGTTTCTGATAAAAACATTGTTACTCTTCTAATTCATATTAGAAAATATCAGAATCAGTTTAAAAAGTAGTAGTTCAAAAGTAGTACTAGGGTGCTCATCAAATGCTCTTGAAGCAGAGAATCATGAGCAGTTGCCTCGATGGTGTGAACGTTTAAAGTAGCCCTTAGGCCAATATGGAAAAGTTTTGGTGCTTTGTCATTGGTACATGTAGGCAGGGTTTAGTAGTGGGAAGGGATGGGAGAAGGGCAAATTATAAGCATGATTTTCACTTTAATTTACTTAAGTTAGAATGAATAAGAGATAGCATCCAATAACTGGAACACTCTCTTAAGCATTTCTCACAAGCCAGAGACTTGGGTTTTTCTATAATAAGCTTTTAAAAAAATCTTAAGACTCTTTTAAATCTTAAAAAAACTTAAGTGGGGTGCCCATAGCTTAATGGTTAGGGTGCTTTTCACATGCTCCATGGGTGGTGGGTTTGAACTTGGCCCAGGCCTGCTAAACAAACAAACAAACAAAAATAGTTGGGGCTCGGTGCCTGTGGCTCAAGAGGCTAAGGCCCCAGCCACGTATACCTGTGCTGGCGGGTTCGAATCCAGCCCGGGCCAGCCAAACAACAATGACGGCTGCAACCAAAAAATGGCCGGGTGTTGTGGCAGGTGCCTGTAGTCCCAACTACTTGGGAGGCGGAAGCAGGAGACTGGCTTGAGCCCAGGAATTGGAAGTTGCTGTGAGCTGTGATTGATGCCATGGCACTCTATCCAGGGTGACAGCTTGAGACTCTGTCTCGAAAAAATAAAAAAATAGTTGGGTGTTGTGGCAGGTGCCTGTAGTCCTAGCTACTAGGGAGGCTGAGGCAAGAGAATTGCTTGACCCCAGGAGCTGTAGATTGCTGTGAACTTGACGCCATGTCACTCTACCGAGGGTGACAAAATGAGACTTTGTCTCAATTAAAAAAAACAAAAAATTTCTAAATATTGGCTGGGCATGGTGGCTCATGTATGTAATCACAGCATTTTGGGAGAATTGCTTGAGGCTAGGAGTTCAAGACTAGCCTGGCAACATAGTGAGACCCTGTCTTTACAAAAAAATAAGAAAAATTAGCCAGTTACAATGACATGCATCCATAGTCCCAGTTATTCAGGAAGCCGAGGCAGGAGGATCACTTGAGGCCAGGACTTTAATGCTGTATTGAGCCATGATTAAGCCGAGTGTACTCCATCTTGTGAGACAGAGCAAGACTCTGTCTCGAGAAAAAATTCTTAGAAAAATCAAGGGTATGGCTGTCAGGCAGACCTTATGTCCCCAAAGGTCTTTCTCGTAACATATACCTGTCCCACTGCCCAACATTGTCATTTCTCTTTTTATTCTCTAATTAAGACATCATCCTTTCATGGTGCATCCTGGTCATACTTATAGAAATATAGCTCCTAAAAAGGATCCTGGATTAATTGCTTAAATTCAGAAATACTTCTTAAGTATGTACAAGACACTATCTTTAGGAGCCAATAAAAACAAAATGGACACATTCCAGCCATTTTAGAGACAGTCTCACTTTATCACCCTTGGTATAGGGTACCGTGGCGTCATAGCTCACAGCAACCTCCAGCTCCTGGGCTTAAGACAATTCTCTTGCCTTAACCTCCTGAGTAGCCGGGACCACAGGCGCCTGCCACAATGCCCGGCTGTTTTCTTGTTGCTGTTTGGCTGGGGCCGGGTGCAAACCTCCATATATGGGGCCGGTGCCCTACCCATTGAGCCACAGGTGCTGATCCAATCCGGCTATTTTTAAGCTAAAATTGTAGTGACACAGATATGAAGTCAACAGTCACATACGTGTATCTGTGTAGGTCAGACATAGTGGTTCATGCCTGTAATTTGAGCACTTTGGGAGGCCAAGGTGGGAGGATTATGTGAGGTTAGAAGTTTGAGACTGTACTGAGCAAGAGTAAGACTTTATATCTACCAAACATAGAAAAATTAGCTGATAATGTTGGTGCATGCCTGTAGTCCCAGCTCCTCAGGAGACTGAGGTGGGAGAATCAATTGAGCCCAGGAGTTTGAGGTTCCAGTGATCTATGATGATGCCACCACACTCTAGCCAGGGCAAGAGATACCCTGTCTGAAGAAACATACAAGTTTAAATGTAAACTGGTAAGTGCAGTAAATAGAAATTGTAGGCTTCTGTGGGCCTACAGCGTAGAGCATTGGAGTTAGCCTGGGTTATTATGGAGGTGGGTAAATAGGGAAGATTTTCCTAAGGAAGTGATGTTTGAGCCTGTGAAGATGAGGAGGGTGTAACTAAATGAAGAAACGTCCTGAGTAGAGAAAGGTGGTTTAGGAAAGTGGGATGAGCATCCTAAGAGTCCAGAAAACCATAAGGTAGAAGTCTTGATGTTGGCAGGGATAAAGTGAACCCCAGGATCTGGCAGAAATCCAGTGAGTATGTAACATGAATTGCCCTCTTAATTTAGAGAGGAGGAAGCTTGAGCCTAGGAAAGGATACCATGCTAGAAATTGGCAGAGCCTGGCTTTGAGCTCAGATGTTCAGTCTCCAGATTCCTCATTGTTCCATTGGTCTATTTTTTTTTGCAATGCATTATCTTCAGATTTGGGAGGGATGAGTATTTTGTATTTCTTTTGTAAAATGTGAGCACTTGATCATTTTTGCATTTCTTTTTTCTTTAGAGTATTTATCAAATTTAGTAATTATACATCTCTGTGATTATGTGATAAATATTCATTAGGCTGTAAACTCAATGATAGAATTTTGTCTGTTTTGCTCATAGTAGTATTCTCAGTAACAATTAGAATGTTTGACACATACTATATTCCCAGTAAATAACTATTGAGAATGTTAATGAGAACCTGATCATTAAGGGGAGATAGGAGATCTTTGTTAAGGCCCAGGTCATTTGCAGGTATATGTATTTTATGAAATCCTATACATAAGAAAGATGAGGGCCGGGCTTGGTGGCTCACACCTATAGTCCTAACATTCTGGGAGACCAAGGTGAGTAGAAAGCTTGAGCTCAGGAGTTCGAGACCAGTCTGAAGAAGACAGAGATCCTGCCTGTACAAAAAAATTAGAAAAACAAGCTGGGTGTTGTGGTAGGCACCTGTAGTCCCAGCTACTTAGGAGGCTGAGACAAGAAGGATTGCTTGAGCCCGGGAGTTTGAGAGTTTGTGTTTGCTGTGACCTGTGATGCCATGTCACTTTACCCAGGGCACAGAGCGAGAGTCTCAAAAAAAAAAACAAAACAGAAGAGAATGGGGAAGTGGGTTACAATGAAACTCTATGACCCCAGGTTGCCCTAGGGAAGTTTTGTACCTTTGGGGCCTTGACCCATTCTTTATATATAGTCTTTGGGAAAATGGTTGAGAAAAGGGAGAAGAAGGAAAAGGAGAGGGGAAAACAAAGAAAACAAGAGATAATTAAGAAAAATGGAGGAAAAAGAGGGCTTGGAAAGAAAACTATGGAATGGGGAACTATAGAGAGGAGAGAAGGCCAGTATCCCTTCTTTTCATTTTTCTGTGAGTTATTAGGGTACATGGAGACCCTGCTTCTTATGTGCCTGCTGAAGCTTTTTCTGAGTTAGTTGCCTCCTTGTTCTAAGAAGATGATCTTCAGTGTGAATTTCTTTCCCACCTTTTAACCAGGGTTTTTTAGATTAGTGTTTTTTTTTTCAAGGAGCCTTTTTTCTTTCATATTTAAAGGGCTATGTAAAAATTATTGGAAATACAGGTTGTGCCTAGCTGAGAAGTCATCATGTGTTACAGTTTCCTGCCATGGGCTCTCAAATAGTCCAGGTTTCTGAAAACTTTTGTTATTTTCTTGAGAGTGGTGAAGCATCATTTGTCCCTCCCTTATTCTTTTTATTTTATTTTATTTATTTTATTTATTTATTTTTGCAATTTTTTTATCGAGATATAATTCACATAATGGAAATTACCATTTTAGAATATACAATTCTATGATTTTTAGTATATTCACAAAGTTGTGGAGAGCACAGCCTTGTCTGCACCGGCTACAATCAGGCCCTTCCCACACAATCAGCTTTAGCTTCTCACTGACAGCCACACAGAGGCCCCTGACTTTGCTCGGTATGAGGAAGTCTGCTACAGTTTTAGAAATCACAATATCAGATACCTCTATAGTGTGGGGTAAGAATAGGAGGATTGGATTGTCTTTTAAAAACTAG
>CAUYON010011860.1:0-33142 GCA_963573935.1 Arctocebus calabarensis | reverse complement strand
GCTTTGTCTTCCATGTCAGAAATCCTTTCTTCTGCTTGCTCCATTCTGTTGCTGAGGGATTCTACTTTGTTTCTCAGATCTTTGAGGGCTGCAATTTCTTGCCTCAATGTGTCCAAATCTTTGGTCATTTGGTGTTTGAATTCCTTGAATTCTTGAGACAGTTTTTGAAATGCACCCTTAATTTCTAAATCCAACTTTTGTTCTATTTTATTGATCTTGTTTGCAATCCAAATTCTGAATTCAATTTCTGACATTTCAGCCATCTGTTTATGCATAGGATCCTCGCTTGTGTCTTCCAGATTATTCCTTGGGGTGGGGGGTTGACCTACTCTGTTTGTTCATATTTCCAGAGCTTTTCCATTGATTCTGCCCCATGATTAATTTTACACCGTTTGGCTAGATGAGTAGATAAGGCCAATTTGAGCTATGAGTTCTAGGAGTAGTGATTGACCAGTTCTTTGCTTAAAATCTTGGACTGGTGTCTATACCTTTTCTCCTATATTTTTGCCACTGCTTGCACACCTGGGGACCTTCTTAGTGTGGTGGGGTTAAGTGGCTCTGTCTTATTTTCAGCTGGTCTTTGTCTTACCCTAGAGAATGTGTTACTCTTGCTTGAAATCTGAGCTGTGAAGGAATACCAGAGTTAAGTCGCCGCACCCTCCACAGGCAACAATTGAAAAGCCAAATTAAACCTTCCCACTACCACACATCCAGGGTACCACTTTGGAAAGTCCTCAGGTGATTAGCCCAACTGAAGAGGTCCTAATGAATTGTCCTAGCCAGCACCAATCTCAAATGGAAGAGTTAAAAAACTCTCTGGCAACTAGATAGCAGGGATCCTCTGGAAGCTCTTGTATAATTCACTTTGATACTCTGTGAGCTCAGGAGGGCACCCCCCGAGCAAGGAAATTAGTCTGGGAAGGTTGATGCCTCCTTCCCAAACTTGCCCCTCTGTCACACCCAGTTGGTGGTAACAGTTGTGATCAGTTTCCTCCAGTGAGCAGATGCTCCATAGGTTTGCACCTGCCTGGGTCACAGTGAGGTCTGTGGCTCCACAACCAGTCTGCTACTTCCTGTCACTGTTTGGCAGGGAAAGGTGAGACCTGCCAACCTGGGTACTTAACAGGGGCTGGGGTGTTTCACTCAGTTCCAGCCCTGTCCCTGATTGATGTTGTTGCTGTAACAGAAGAAGTTCACAGAATTTATTTCTGTCAAGGCTATTTTCCCTGAATAGTATTCAACCACTAAAATGATGGAGACCTTACATCTTTTGTACTAAACTGGATGGAAGTGGAACATGTTCCTCTTAGTAAAGCATCACAAGAATGGAGAAGCAGGAATCCTATGTACTCAATTCTGATATGAGAACAATTGATGACCTGGTACTCATTGAGGGATGTGGGAATAGGGGTTCAGGGAAAGGAAAGGAATGAGGAGGTGGGGTGGCAGTGTGTGACACGCCTCTTGGGGATGAGTCACTATTATAAGAGGGACTCTACCTAACAAATGCAATTAGTGTAACCTGGTTCTTTGCACCCTCAATGAATCCCCAACAATAAAAATTTAAAAAAAATAGATGAATTGCTGAAACTCAGTCCAAAATTCAATATTCATCATAAACATCCCCCCAAACTAATAACTAATGGTGTTTGTTTGCTCGTATAGCACTGATATTATCCATTACAACTTCATGAATCCTTGTCTCAGCAAATATCTATTGCAATCAACTGGATGACATGCTTGCAATTAAGCAGCTGAGATTGGTCAAGAGAGACAATCCAATACAAACAACATTGTTCAAATTATAGGAGCTGGACTTAGAAACTATCTTCTGTATTCACTAGACTTTGCACCAAATGACTACCACTTCTTACAGTATTTGGATCACCTCTTGGAAGATAAAATATTCAATTCTCAACAAGCTATGGAAAATGTCTTTCATGATTTCTTTGCCACTCTCTTTCCAGTCTTCTTAACTGCTGGGATAAAAAAACTACTGCTAAGATGGCAGAACTATGTTAATATTTTATGCTCATAATTAGATTAATTCTATTGCCTCTTGTTTGACATGTAATAAACTAAACTTTTAATTCGAAATAGGTCATACCTGATGACCTATAGTCTTATCTTTTAGACACCCATAGGGTTTAAATAAGTAATATTAAATAAATAATCACATAAATTAGGTAAGTAAAGCAGTGATAAATTCACTAAAGGAAAATTGCAATTATGATGACAGAGTAAACCAGATTTCTTATTTTAATGAGTCAGGAAAATTTTCCTGAAGAAGTGATATCGAAGTTTTGATCTGAAGGATGAGTAGGAATTAACCCAGTGAAACATAGATATTAAGTTATCCAAATGTACAAAGTCTCTGAGGCAAGACAGAACCTGACATATTTGAGGAACAGAAATAAAAAATGTGTGTGATTGTGAGCAGAGAGGAAGTATTGCCAGTGGCATGAGATGAAGCTTGAGAAACAAGCCTCAGCTAA
Organism: Arctocebus calabarensis; assembly: GCA_963573935.1. Lineage (NCBI taxonomy): Eukaryota > Metazoa > Chordata > Mammalia > Primates > Lorisidae > Arctocebus > Arctocebus calabarensis. The sequence continues at coordinate 30,647 of CAUYON010011860.1, read as the reverse complement.
TTCAAAAGAGATCTTGTAGGACATGCTGGAAGGACTGAGTTTTGCTATAAGTGCTGTGAGAAACCAGTGATGGGAAATAAGCATAGAATTGGTATAATTATATTTAATTTTAAAAGTTACTAAGGTACTATATGTTCATTTTAAAAGCAGATAATGAAGAAATTCAGAAAGAAAGTGTAAAAGAGTTCCTTTGACATCATGCATCAATACAAAAATTTTAGTGTGGGTTATTTCAGGTTCTTTTAATTGATATGTATATACAACTACAGTTAAACATATTTTTTATATTAACTATAATTATACTAGTCACAATCCTCTGAAGCTTTCTTCGACATCAATTTGCTTACCATTTCAGTATAAGAATGCACCTTGGATTGCTAAACTTTTTCTGAAAAGAGCCAGGCAGTAAATATTTTAGGTTTTGCAGTCCAAGAGAATACATATTTTGCTACTGAAAAAGTAGCAAGAGTGAAAGCAACCATATGTGATGAGTAAATGATTGAGTGTGCCTGTGTCCCTAGGCTGTACATAAAAGGTAGAGTAGGATTTGGCCCATGGATTGCAGTTTGCTGACTCCTGGAAAAAAATAATATATATGTTTTAATTTATGAGAATGCCATTTATTTTTTAAAAACTCAATTTTCTTTTTATTTGTTTGCAATGCAGTTTTTGGCCTGGGCTGGGTTTAAACCCGCCACCTCCAGCATATGGGGCCAGCCCCCTACTCCTGTGAGCCACAGGTGCCGTCCAAAACTCAATCTTCTTAAAATTAAATTCTCACATATGTTAAAAAAATGAAACTATACTTAAGAATCTGAATGTAAGGAATATTCAACACACTCACTAGTCTCTTCCCAGTCCCACTAAGCAAATGTAAGCATTTTGGTAAAGTTCTACTTTTTAGTTTATTTCTGGTGATTATCATAAAAAAATTATATTTTTATGTAGTATTTCTTGATTTAGAGAAATATGGAATCTGGAATGTTTAAGTGGTAAAAAGAGTTGTTGACTACATAATGCTGAAAAATGGAAAATTTTACTCTGTTGTTATTTACTGTTCTCTTTCTTCTCTGGATCTGTTATTTTTAACAATGTATCATGTGCAATATATTTCATAACTATAATGAAGTCTTTTGTGTTTCATTTATTGTTTAATTGAAATAACAAAATAACAAACATTGCCATGATTTGAATATGTCACCCAAAGTTTATGTGTTGTAAATTTAATCTCAAGGCAACTGTGTTGAGAGATGGTATCTTTCAGAGGTAACTGGGTCATCTGGTCTCTGACCTCATAAATTATTTAGGGTGTTTATTGCAGGAGTGGCTTCATTATCCTGAGAATGAGTTTGTTATAAACATAAGTTCATCTCTCTCTTGCTCTTCCTTAGATGCAGGCTCTTTTCCCCTTCTGCCCTTCTGCCATGGAATGACATAGCAAGTAAGCTTTCAACAGGTGTGGCCCTTCAACAGGTGTGGCTCCTCAATCTTAGGTGTTCTAGCCTACAGGGCTGAAAGAAACAAATCTTTTATTTTTAAAAATTACCCAGTCTCAGACATTCTTTTATAGCAGCAGAAATGAATTGAGATAGGAAACCAGTCATAAGAAGAGAGGCTGCTGCTATAACAAATACCAGAAAATGCAGACATAGTTTTGGAAGTGGGTCATGGGTAGAGGCTGAAAGAATTGGGAGGAGTAGGTTAGCAAAAGCACATTAAAGTTAATTATTGTAAAAGCTCAAAAGAAGACAATCTACTTAAGTTGCTATGATCAGAATTTTTGTAGAAATATAGACGATAAATGCCCTTCTTATGAAGCCTCAAAAATGAGAAACAAGTTATTGGAAACTGGAATAAAGGCCATCTTTTTCATAGAATCACAAAGATTTGGCAGAATTGTGGGTTATTAAAGGTAGAGTATCAATGTCTTTATATAGTGATCAAGAAAATGCCATGAAGGCTATCTGTAACAGTACGATAAAAATATTTCTGAATGTATATGAAGCACATTGTGCCCTATGAATGCACCAATGTACACAATTATGATTCAATAAAATTATTAAAAAAATAAAGTTAGTGTACAATTTAAAATAGTTTAACTTAGCAAATTACACACAAACTTCATATCCACCCTGTATATAAACGTTTTTCTCTTGTGCTGATCAGTAGTTTCATGTCTTTATTGTAATTTTATTTCAAGGCTTTTGAAAGGAAATCATATTACTTTCACTACAGATGATTCCCAGAGATAATTTTTTTTCCTTAAAGTTTGCTTCAAGGGTTACTGCATAGCTCTAACAGGCTCTAGGGCTGTGGTTATTATTTTTCTTGTCCAGCAAAGAATTTTCTGCCTTCATTCCATTTTGATTGACAGTTCTTGTCGATTCTTCATAAAATGTTCTCAGAGATTCCTTCATTTATTTCCCAGAATATCAGTGTAAGTGAGATTATTTGAAAATCACTTTATTCTTCTAGGGAGGGTGAACAGTGGCTCAAGATGAGAAGTGTATTGAGACAAAGACTTCTGAAGCCAAAAGATGTGGCCATTTTTTCTGGAGAAGCCAACCAGGTTATTGCTGATTTAATTACGAGAATCTACATCCTCAGGAGCCAGGCAGAAGATGGAGAAACCGTGACCAACATTAATGACCTTTCTTCATATATTCAGTGGAAGGTGGATGGACTCAGGAGGGGGGGAGAGCTGGAAGAATGGAAAGTGTCAGCACCCAGCAGTTGTCATCACTGAGCAATTTCCTAGGGCCTGAGCACTGTGCTCGTGTGAGCCAGGAGTGCCACCACTGCTTTACCAGTGGGAACCTGGGACTTAAAAACGAACTTGCTCAAGGCTCCACCCCCACTCCCTTTTAAAGGCAGAAAGTTAGTTTCAAATGCAGACCTTTTTAACTCAAGCATCCATGTTCCCAATTACTACATGTTTTATTTTAGCATAATTTTTATTTCTTACTTTTTTGAGACAGAATCCTTTTCTGTCACCCAGGTTAGATTGCAGTGACATCATTATGACTCGCTGCAACCTCAAACTCCCGGGCTCACGCCATCCTCCTGCCTCAGCCTCCAGAGTAGCTGCTTTTGAAAGTTACTTTTAGCTGGGTGCAATGGCACGCACCTGTAGCCCCAGCTACTTGGGAGGCTGAAGCAGAAAAATCGTTTTAGCCCAGGAGTTCAGGTCCAGCCTGAGAAACAGTGAGATCCCATCTCATTTAAAAAATAGTAATAATAAAATAATTAATTTTATGGCCAGATAGTGGGTGTTCATATGGTAAATAATCTAGAAGAAGAAGGCCTTTAAATTTTCTTTCCTACCTAGGAGTGGCCACTATCGTTTGCGAGAGTCATTCGGGCTGTCTGGAAAACAGTACCCCTAGCCCACTGTGGAGAACATCAAGGCCCTAGAGTTCATGTTCAGCATGTTCAAGAGTCCATGCATGCAGGCACCATCCCAAGATAACTTTGTCCCTTCATCCCCAAACCCTGGCAAGTTCTCCAGATCCTGGAATGGGCTCTTCAAATTCAGTAAGAGAAGAATTTAGGACCAGATTCTGTATAAGCTGGTTGACATGACTTTACTGTGTGTCACGTGTCTAACTCTCATTCAGACTGTTGAGAGGATGCCCAGATATTACAGGTTGTTATTTGGACTCACAACTTTCAGATTTGTTTTTCAGAGAAGCAAAAAGCGTGTGGGTTGGGTCTACAGTGATGTGATCAATTTTTCATTTTTAAATATTTTGTTTTCACAGATATGATAGCTGTGACACACACAAATGAATGCCCATGGGAGATGATGCCATTATCACAGTAAGTCTGTCAGTGCTTAAAATGTGGATAAGAGTGGAGGGTACGCAACAGGTGTCAGCATGGGTTCCTGTTGGCTGGCTGGGAGTGGCTTGGTCCAGGGGACATCGAGGGCCAGTTACTTCTAGGAACATAAGTGTAATATGATACATGAAAAATGTTATGCATGTGGCACAAACACAGAGCAGTTTTAAAGCACCTAAAAGGAGAAATAGTAGGTGTGTGTTCTCAAGTAATGAGTGGAAGGCAAGTCTGTTGAATTCAATTTCTGGCAGGAAGTTAGGAAGCATCAGGCTGGTTGAAGGTGACAACTAAGCCTGCAGGGTGCTTTCCTGTTCCCAAAGCCCTTCCGTGCACACCCAGGCGGTCCCAACAGCGTCGTCTGAGGCCAAGGTCATTGCCTTATTCAAAGGAGGGAAAACCTCCTTTAGCAGGCTTGTCACCTCTAAGCTCTTCTTTTGCACCAGTGCTTCCTGACCTTGAATAAGGCACAGATGTCCATTCTCAAGGTTTAGTACCCCCAGTGTTGATATTTTTATTACATGGAAAAGCAAAAAAAAGTGTAAATTCTTATGGATTTTCTACAACAATAAAACCCAAAGTATATGAATTAACTATAAACCAGATGCTGCAGTTCCTGAAAATTCTAATATACTATGTAATGTGATGGATGGTGGGAGTTTGCTTTGAATTAAGGCACCACTTGAAAGGTGACCGGGCTGATTTGGACACACTGGTGAGGTGGATTCAGACGGCAGCTTTTAGCTCCTAGCATAGAACGCTTCCTGCAGATTTTTTTTTTTGGAGGCAGAGCCTCAAGCTGTCACCCTGGATAGAGTACGGTGACATCACAGCTCACAGCAACCTCCAATTCCTGGGCTCAAGCGAGTCTCCTGCCTCTGCCTCCCAAGTAGCTGGGACTACTGGCACCTGCCACAACGCCTGGCCATTTTTTGGTTGCAGCCGTCATTGTTTGGCGGGCCTGAGTTGGATTCGAACCCACCAGCTCAGGTGTACGTGGCTGGCGCCTTAGCTCGTTGAGCCACAGGCGCCGAGCCACTTCCTACAGATTTACAGATTTTTAAAAGTCCACTTTATTGCAGTATAATTTATGCACAATCAACTGCTTCCACTTAAATTGTACAACTGGATACAGATTGTTGTCAGATGCAATCATTTATGAAAGCGCCACCACATTTTTCTAAATATTTATGTAAATAGAATTAGATAGTAAGTATTCTTTTGCATCTGGCTTTCTTCACTCAGCCGAATGACTGAGAGGCTTCCATGTGGTAGCATATAACAGTAATTGATTTTTTTAGTCACTGAATAATTAGTATTCCATTGTGTGGATCTAGTACATTTTGTTTTTCCACAAAAAATGTGATTTTAATATAAATTTTTGTATTCTCTTCATAGGAAGCATCTAAATGACCTCCTTATCATTTATAAGTAAGAGCTTGTATTATATGTTATGGGAGAGCCTGCCCTCAATAAACATGTAATATCTGTTTCAAGGAAATAATACCAATATGGCCTACTTAAAAGGGGGCATTTATGCCATGGAATTTCCTTGTTTATAATAGAGCGACATATAGTCCTGTAGATGATAGCATTGATTTTATTGAAAATCTTGGGATCTAGGAGAATAAAATAGAATTATTCTCAAGAAATTCAATTCTTCAATCTGAGGAATACAATTCGTCAATCTGAGAAGTGGTGTTAAACCATGACACTACTTTGCACAAATGAGCTATTTAACCACTCCATGTTCACTTTGCTTGATAAATGCATAGGCACCATGGCTAATGATCATTTGCACGTGCCTGTCTCTAGACCAGAGCAGTCAGGTGGGGGAGCCCAGCCCTCTAGGGCCTTCGAAATGCCAGTCGGGATGCCAGACTGAGGCCCTTTCTAGGAAACACTGGGTGACCTCTGCAAAGAGGTCTCATGGAGTTCCAGCAGAAGTTCCAGAATCAATAAGCATCTCCCCTGCATGCCTCAGGCTCCACTGAAGAGGAGACATACGGCTCCTAAGGGGTTAAAAGAAGTTCCAAAATATTTTTTCTGTAGCTCTTCATTATAAGAGCACTTGGGCCAGGCACGGAGGCTCGTGCTTATAATCCTAGCACTCTGGGATGCCCAGGCAGGTGGATTGCTTGAGCTCAGGAGTTCAAGAACAGCCTGGGATGGTCTACTGGCTACTAAAAAAATAGATGGGCATTGTGGCGGGCACCTGTAGTCCCAGGTACTCAAGAGGCTGAGGCAAGAGGATCGCTCGAGCCCAAGAGTTTGAGGTTGCTGTGAGCTCTGATGCCACGGCACTCTACCTAGGGGAACAGAGTGAGACTCTGTCTCAAATAATAATAATAATAATAACAACAACAACAACAACAACAATAAGATCACTTGAATCATAGAGTTGATGACACTTCTCAGAAATAGTGGTTTGGTTTTTCTGGTGTGAATTAAAAAGAGTCTTCTGTTTCGGTAGGACACTGAGTGCTGCCCAGGAGTGTGTGAGTATGATTTTACACCTGCTCGTACGCCCAGCGGACTTCATCTGGACATCACTTGCTGTAGCTCCTTAGCATAACTCACTGATGTGCCACTTTCTCTCATTAGACATCGTTCACGTTATCCTGGGCAGTGTAACTCCTGGCAAGGCACCCTAAGTGCAGCAGACGGTGTACCAAGAGATTGTCAAAAACTGGGGGAAAAGCACCAGATGTCCTCAAAGACCCGCTAGTCAGAGCTCTCTGTAAAGAAATCTGAGGTAAAAGGCTCACCAAAATCTGTGTCAACATAACATGTCCTGTAAGTCTTTGATTCTTTATCATATCGAATCTTCCAACTGCTCCTAGTGCCTGGATTATTTAGAAAGAGGATATTCATAGCTACCCTTATTTCCTCTCTGCTTTTATGAGAACAGCAGGAAGGCCATTCTGCTGTTGAAGTGTTCATTGTTCTTCATAAAGATCTTGGGAGCAGCCATTTAACATTGTCCCTCCTTTAGCCAATTGGTTCATCCAGAGTTTCCCAGTGTCCTCCTAGGTCACCCTTTGACCTTGCTTCTCTGACGATAACACAGAGCAAGACTGATTAGTCAGGAAAATACTCTGGGCTGATGGGCTCATCCTGTATTACAAAACCCTGTGTTTCTGTGTGAATGGCTTAGTCAGGGTGAGGACCCCCCAGGGTGAGGCTCATTGATTCCTGGGCAGGGCGTTAGCAGCAGGCAGCAGAGCCGGAGGGATATGGACTGTCTTGGGTGGGGGATGGTTTGAGTGGAGGTGGGATTAGGGGACCCTTTCCTCTGTAAAGAAATGCCATGACAAGGAGCTACGTGTAGTATACACTGAAAGAATACTTTCCAACCCGACTCGATGGTGTTTCGGTTTGTATTGCATCCTCAATCTACAGTGGGCCGTGTCATCTCAAATTTTAAAAAAATGGAGCTGGCTGTGAGACAGCTGAGATAGTCCAATGAGACCGTCCAATAGTCAAAGTATCATTTCTTCAAATGTATTTCATAGACCCCTAAGTCCTGTGAACTATTATTGCTTGATAGAATGGTTTCATAGTCACATAAAATGTCAAAAGTGGGGCAACGCCTGTGGCTCAGTGAGTAGGGCACCTGCCCCATATACCGAAGGTGGCAGGTTCAAACCCGGCCTCAGCTGAACTGCAAAACAGAAAAGTAGCCGGGCGTTGTGGCAGGCGCCTGTAGTCCCAGCTACTCGGGAGGCTGAGGCAAGAGAATCCCCTAAGCCCAGGAGTTGGAGGTTGCTGTGAGCTGTGTGACACCACGGCACTCTACCAAGGGTGATTAAGTAAGACTCTGTCTCTACAAAAAAAAAAAAAAAAAAAGTGTCAAAAGTGGAATTTTCCCCCTTGGGAATGTTAAGGATTTTACTTTGTGTTTTGAAACCTTTTTGACTTTGGTGCCTTTTTCACATTCTTAGCAATACTGGCTGTCTAAGGGGCCACAGAGGTCCTTACAAAATTTTTCTGTAGCAACTGTGCCATGTGTTACTTTTTAAGAATTTTTAGGCTGGGCGTTGTGGTTCACGCCTGTAGTCCTAGCCCTCTGGAGGCCGAGGTGGGTGGATTGCCTGTATCAGGAGTTTGAGAGCAGCCCGAGCAAGAGCGAGACTGCATTTCTACTAAAAATGAGAAACTGGATGGTGCCTCCTGCTCAGAGTATGGCACCGGCCCCATATACCAAGGGTGGCAGTTTCGAATCCGGCCCCGGCCAAACTACAACAACAAAAATAAATAAAATAAATAGGAAAACTGAGGCAAGAGGATCGCTTGAACCCAGGAGTTTGAGGTTGCTGTAAGTTATGACGCCACGGTACTCTACCTAGGGCACCAGAGTGAGACTCTAGCTCAAAAAAAAAAAAAAAAGAAAAGAAAGAAAGAATTTTTGTTGGAGGTTTGGCACCCATAGCACAGTAGTTATAGCACCAGCCACATACAACTAGAGTGGTGGGTTCGAGCCTGGCCCGGGCCAGCTAAAACAATGACAATTGAACAAAATATAGCCGGGTGTTGTGGCGGACGCCTGTAGTCCCAGCTACTTGGGAGGCTGAGGCAAGAGAATTGCATAAGCCTGAGAGTTGGAGGTTGCTGTGAGCTGTGATGCTACCGCACTCTACTAAGGGCGACAGTGAGACTCTCTGTCTTAAAAAAAAAAGAATTTTTTAGTGGAAACGGCAATACTTTCAGATTTCTCAGTGTTTAACAAGATACTCGTAAAGTCCCCACTGCATTCCTGTACCTGTTGTTCCTTTTAGGCTCTTTTCAGTGCTCCCTGGGGAATGGCAAAGTCACTCAGGGGGACCTGGGGAGAGTTTGGTGGCGTGGGGTGGGACGGGTTGGATGGGAAGGAACCTGCCTCCACAGTCAGGAGGTCTTTGTCCCTAAGCAAAGAGTCTCGGGCCATGTGTGCTCTATGATGATGTGATGGGCGGCTGAGAGCAGGGGAGAATCGTGTGCTCTCACTGCTCTGAAACTAAGCACACACTCTGCAGCCCACGGGCTGGAGAGGGTCTGAGGCCTGGCTCGCCCTGTCTGCCCTGCGCTGTCCCCTGGGCTGTGATGGGACGGAGGGGCTGCCCAACCAGGGCGCTGGGCCCTGCTCTGTGCCACCCCAGTCTCTGTGGTATATAGTCTCCAAAGACGCAGCTGGCCCTCTGCCACTGTGCCGCGTCCTACGAGGAGGAGAATTTCCCTTAGGCTAAGCAGTTCCGGCCAGAGCACTGGCTGCGGACAGGAAAGCTGGGCAGGGCTGACGACTTTGGGCCCATTCCCTTTGGTTACGGGGTTTGCAGCTGCATTGAGCAGAGAATCACAGGGTTGGAGACTCACCTCACTGTCATGCAGGTAGGCTGTGGGGGACAAATGTGGGCCTATGGGCTCGGCCTCTTTTACTGGGCTCAACTGGATAAGAATTTCACATTAAAAAATTTAGTTTTGAACATTTAAAAAGCAGGAGCTCTTCATCGCATCTTTTCATATTTGAAAACACTGCCCAACGGGACGCACCTTCACCCCCTTGGTGCCTGCCTTCTCTCTGTCCTCTCGGGATCTGGGGGCAGCGGTGGAGAGGTGGACAGGGCCTGAAGATCTTTTTTTTGAGACAGAGTCTCAAGCTGTCACCCTGGGCAGAGTGCTGTGGCATCACAGCTCACAGCAACCTCAAACTCCTGGGCTTAAGTGATTCTCTTGCCTCAGCCTCCCAAGTAGCTGGGACTACAGGTGCCTGCCACAATGTCCAGCTATTTTTTGGTTGTCATTGTCATTGTTGGTTGCAGGCCTGGGCTGGATTCGAACCCGTCAGCTCTGGTGTATGTGGCTGGTGTGCTAGCCACTGAGCTACAGGTGCCAAGCCTTACGCCTGAAGATCGGGACGCGTGTGTGTGTGTTACGTGTGGTCCTCCAGGCGCCCAGAGCCCAGCTTTCCTGCCATCACTCAGGGAATTAGAGAGGGGACTGGGAGGGTGTCAGACGAGCATCCTTAAACACTAGGGGCACATACAAGCCGCTGGGGAGGTCCTCACGTGCAGATTCCCAGGCAGAGAGAGGTTTGGTGGGTCTGAGATGGGCTTGCATGGCGGCTGACGCAGGTGGTGCATGGGCCATACTGTGAGAAAGTGGCCCTGGGGGGCTTGGGGTCCCACCTACACGTCCAGTGGCCATGTGTATAGCTAGTTGCTGGCCTCTCAGGTACCTGTGACTGCAGGCCACAAAGAGGAAGGCACACCTGGCTTCCTTTATTTATTCAAACCAGCCATTTACACAGAACAATGGTTCTCTGGCTTTTTAATTTGTGAAACATTAAGAAGTCCTGGGTTTTACCTAACAAATGCAATCAGTGTAACCTGGTTTCTTGTACCCTCAATGAATCCCCAACAATTAAAAAAAAAAAAAGAGTCCTGAGTTTTGTTAGAGGATACCTTACATGTTAATCTCTAAATATTAAAAGAGATGATTTTGTGTTTGTACTGACTCTCAGTTTAGCCTGTAGCAGGAACTGCTTAACAACTGAAGGGAATTTTATAAATGAAAACCTCTAGCAAATTCTACCTTTTAACCTTTCTGGCAAGTTTGGGTAGACTCTGAGCAGTAGAAAACCTTGGCCCGAGTTTGGGAGCTCCTGTCATTATCTGAGCACTGGGAGAACATAGGGGTAATCTGGTGCCCCAGGCTCCTGATTTTCCTGATGAAGACACCAAGGCTCAGGAGGTTACAGCCACTTGCTAAGTCACAGGTGCAGGAGGGGATCCAGGTGTCATTATTTTCCCCACACGTCCCTCATGCATGTGTCTTCCTCCAGCTCACAGGGAGCTCAGGGCATGAGGAAACATCAGGGACCAGGGAGCCTGGCTGGCTGGGAGGAGGGAATGGGGATTCCAGTTGGTCAGCCTGGGGGGCAGCACTGGAGCAGGTCAGGGCTATGGCCTGGGGCAGAGGCACAGAGGGAGGTGGGGGGAGAGCGGCCCACTAGCTCAGGGCTGGCTCTTGTTGGGGGACTGGGGGACGGGGAACAGGTGGCCCAGCAAGGCTCTGCCGGGATGTGGCTGTGGGATCTAGCAGCCACCCACCTACGTGGGGGTGTGGCCCTGGCTCCATGAGAGTGGTAGCTCAATGGGCTGTGGACTGGGTGCAGGCCTGGCTGGCTCTGAGCCCAGCTCTGCTGTTCACTGGCTCTGGGACCTCGGGCAAGTTTCTCAGTCATCCCAGGCCCATAAAAGGGCCATAAAAGGAGGAAACCTGTCACCCATAAAAGGAGGAAATCCCTGCCTCCCAGGTTTGTGAGGAATAAAACCAGTGAAGCTGGGAACCTGCACTTAGGCTGCTGCAGGGAGTGAAGGTCTCAGCTCTCTAAACAGCTTCTGTGCCTTTGCAGCCACCCGGGGGACAGGTGAGGTATTGTCCCTGAGGGCAGGGAGTGTATCTGAGGCGTGCTGTGAGCTGGGGTTTGCTGTTATTAACATATAGGTGTACCTGCTGAAGATTTTGCTTGGGGAGCCCTCCTTTCAGCCTGTGCAAGCACAGAAAGGGAGCATCATTATTTTTAATTGCCACGTGGGAAGGAGCAGGCAGTTCTGAGGTCAGCAAGATGGGTCGGAGGGCAGAGGTTCAGATGGAGCCTCCGACAGACAGGCCTTTCAGCTTGGTTCTTTCACGGCACAGAGGAGTGTGTTCAGTCCGTGTCCCACGGCAGCCTAACCCTGAGCTGCCTGACTCCATCCTGCAGCCCCAGCCTCTCCTGGGTTCTTCTTCCTCACCAGGGAAATGAGGCTGGTGGGAGAGGCAGGGCTGGGAGGGGACAGCTGCATTCCAGGCAGAGACCGGCTGTCTGCCCCCTGCACTGTCCCAGTGGGCTGGAAGCAGGCCCTCCCTCCCCTCTCCTGCGTGTTGGCAGAAGTCTTTGAGCAGGTTGTCTTTGTTCCCTGGACTGACTCTGAACGTCAGGCCCTGGCTGTTGGTGGCGAGGTCACGCAGGCGGGTGATGGCTACCTTGGTGTTCTCCCAACTCACCGTTTAGGTACTTTCCAGGTTCACTCAGGGAGGCAGGGAGGGCTCTACGTTTGAACTGTAGAAATGGGAAATATACTCAAAGGAACAAATCAGGAATATGTACATTCAGGACATTCACCGTGGCTGAGTCTGTTCTGTGACTCAGCTTTCCCCGCTGCTCTGTCTGCCCCGAAGTGTCCGCGGATTCTGAACCTACAGGAAACCGGAGTTTCACTTTGTTACTGGCTCGCCTTGCCCCTTTGACACCTTCTTTATCTAGACCTAAAATGGAAGTGACAGGCTTAGAATTTCAAAATGACCAATGAAACCGAAGTCACTTGGGCATTCTGCCTGCCTCTCTCCATCACACCAGCTGCTCAGTGGACACTCCAAAGTTCTGTTCCTGACAGTGGGCATCCCCCCTGGCCTCCCCGCTGGACTGGGCACTCATTGCCTAGACTCCCAACTACCCAGGGCCACCGTGGTAGGAGTGAAAGCCTTCAGGGAATTTTCTGTTGTTCCTATTCTGAATCCTTCTCTTTCTTCTCTTCTTAATTGCTTCAACATTTTGAGATCAAAACATCTTCTCAGTGTGGTGCCTCTGGCTCAAAGAAGCCCAGGACGCTGGCTGGAGGTGGCAGGTTCAGACTAAAGCTGTTCATGCAAAAACCCACTGGCTCCTGACACCAGGGGACCCATCCACGTGTGTTTTGTTAACAGAAAGTAAGCGTGGGTTTTGCATGGAGGCTGAGGCGGCAGAGCCAGCTCAGGGCACAGATGGTTCTACATCGCTGATCCCTGCAGAGGAGGAAAGTGGTCCTTCTGGACGCTGTCTTGCCATGGACTGGCCTGCCAGGCTCTGGGACACTTGGGCATCTTGACACACAGAGGTGTGAAGAGATGGCTATTTTACCTTTGCATACCAGAAGTTGCCTTTAAAAACCAGTGGCACTGGATTCTCATGCGTCATACACTATGCTGGACTCAGTGGTCGGTGATGGCAGTGTCTGTGCACATGCACAAGGAGTGTTACCAGCCACTGGCAACCTCAGTGGCCATTTCCTGCAGGGCACTGCCGGTCAAGCCCCAGCTAGGCCAGCCTGCGTGCTGGCACCTGGGGATTGTTTACTTTCAAGGCACAGTGTCATAGATCAGCAGGGGAACTGGACTCCCTGGCACCAGCCAAGGGGCCCAGGGTACTGTGTGCACTTGGTGAAGCGCTAATTGAAGTGAAACTTTACATTTAATCTAAATGCTTTCAGTCACCTGGAAAGCGAGAGATATTTTGACTTTGTCACCTGCTGTGTGGGGTAAGGAGAACTTGTGTGATGTCGGGCACACTGAGTGACAACCCTGCTGACGTTTGTACAGTGTAGAATATGGAAAAGAGAAATGAGAGAGCAGAGCAGTTTTTCGGGGGGATAGCCCCACTGCTCTCTGGAATCGCTGGCTTTTCTGTAAATAGAAGTGAAACTTGATCTCTCATCCGCTTCTCTGGTTGATTGCCTGGGATGACAGGCGGACGGATGCCTTGGTCCAGCAACAGAAATGGTGCTTTACCAACAAATTCAATTCTTGCCTGTATGCTTTCTAAGACTGGCTCTAGGGCTCTACGTTAGGAGACAATTTCAGTTTATTTATTTATTTATTTTGAGACAGCGCCTTCCTTCGTCACCCTGGATAGAGCGCTGTGGCGTCATCATACCTTATAGCAACCTCAATCTCTTGGGCTCAGGTGATCCTCTAGCCTTAGCCTCCTGAGTGGATGGAACTATGGGCACCCGCTACAATGCTCAGCTAATTTTTCTATTTTTAGTAGAGATGGTGTCTTACTCTTGCTCAGACAAGTAACTACTATTTCTAATTTAAACAGGGAACATTTAAAAAGTCTCTGTAATGCTGTAAGTACGGGAAGAAAACACCGGAAACAACACCAGAAAATTTTGTCTTGAGTACCTTATTTGGGTCCTATAGGAGGGTTCAAAATGAAAAGGGTTATACTCTTCTCTTTGGAATTACTGCGTATTTTCTTTTAGTCATAGGCAGTTAAATATTAGTTTTTATTTCAAAGAATCAATAAAAAAATAAAACTCCCAGGGAAATCAAGAATAATCAGATTTTCTTTTCTTTTTTTGTTTTTTTTTGAGACAGAGCCTCCAGTTGTCACCCTGGATAGAGTGCTGTGGCATCACAGCTCACAGCAACCTGCAATTCCTGGGCTCAAGCGAGTCTCCTGCCTCTGCCTCCCAAGTAGCTGGGACTACAGGCACCCACCACAATGCCCGGCCGTTTTTTGGTTGCAGCCATGATTGTTGTTTGGCGGACCCAGGCTTGATTCGAATCCACCAGCTCAGGTGTATGTGGCTGGCACCTTAGCCCATTGAGCCACAGGTGCTGAGCCAGAATAATCAGATTTTCTAACTGAATCTAAATACTAAGCAGATGTGTAAGAACTGGAAATAGGACTATGTAAAATTTTGTTGTCTAAGTTTAGAAAAATGAATTAAACAGTATCACTTTAGAACATTTTATTTTAAGGAAAAATAAATATATAAACAGAAATGCTAGAGATAAGATAATGTTTTTATCTTCATTGTGCTATTTTTTTTTTTTTAATAGAGACAGAGTGTCATTTTTTCGCCCTTGGTAGAGTGCTGTGGCGTCACAGCTCACAGCAACCTCCAACTCCTGGGCTTAGGTGATTCTCTTGCCTCAGCCCCCTGAGTAGCTGGGACTACAGGCGCCTGCCACAACGCCCAGCTATTTTTTTGTTGCAGTTTGGCCGGGGCTGGGTTTGAATCTGCCAACCTTGGTATATAGGGCCAGTGCCCTACCCACTGCCACAGGTGCTGCCCTTTTTTGGTGCTATTATAAATGTCCAAACGGGAACTGTGACCCAGGCTCTCACTGGAGGCCATGTGGCTCCCAGGAACTTGGGTCCTGCTACGTTCTATTCCCAGGAATGTTGGGTCCTGCTAAGTTCTGTTGTCTTTCATGCTATTTTCTGGTTGCTAAGAGGAAAAACCATTATTTTATAACACTCTCTTTCCATCATGTCACCCCCAATTCTGTGATTATTTTTATATGATCCTTCTCCAATATATCACTCTTATCCTAATACTGGGTGGCCATGAAGTTCATGCACACAAACTTTGAGATCACCCTGTATTTACTATACATCTTTTTTCCTCTCGTAAGTCATTCTGCAAATAACAGTTAAGTAAAATAGAAATAATACACATTTCACATGCCATTTTTGTTAAAGTATAAGCAATGTTGAAATCTCTGTGATGACAGATTATCTCTAGCATGAGTGCTATAAAAATATGTACAGTTATATATGAAATTATGTCCTATTAACTGGCCAAGTGTTGGATTGATTATCTTGAGGTTGCAGTATCTATATTAACTTTTATAAACTAGATGAAATTTTCTTCTGTTTGAGACTGAACTTTAAAAATATTGAGGATAGGGTGGAGTCTGTGGCTCAGTGAGTAAGGCACTGGCCTCATATACTGAGGGTGGTGGGTTCAAAACTGGCCCCGGGCTTGGAGCCTGTGGCTCAATGGGCTAAGGCACCAGCCACGTACACCTGAGCTGGCGGGTTCGAATCCAGCCCGGGCCCGCCAAACAACAATGACGGCTGCAACCAAAAAATGGCCGGGTGCTGTGGTGGGCCCCTGTAGTCCCAGCTACTTGGGAGGCGGAGACAAGAGACTCGCTTGAGCCCAGGAGTTGGAGGTTGCTGTGAGCTGTGACGTCACAGCATTCTATCCAGGGTGACAGCTTGAGGCTCTATCTCAAAACAAAAACAAACCTGCCCCAGCCGAACTGCAACAAAAAAATAGCCGGGCGTTGTGGTGAGCACCTGTAGTCCCAGTTACTCGGGAGGCTGAGACAAGAGAATCGCCTAAGCCCATCAGCTGGAGGTTGCTGTGAGCCTGTGTGAGGCCATGGCACTCTACCAAGGGTGACAAAGTGAGACTTTTTCTCTAAAAAAAAAAAAAATATATATATATATATATATATAGAGAGAGAGAGAGAGAGAGAGGATAACTGAGTAATAGGAAATGACTCTTACTCCCACGGCATATAGTGCAACCTGCGAGTGAAGAGTGCCCCGCCCAGGGCTCCGCACAGGGTGAATACGGAAGCTCCACTCAAGGGTAACACCTGTGCCCCCTGCTCAGTCTCAATGTACAGAAAGGAAGATGACCAGACGTTAGGGGCCTCCTGATGTGATGCAACAGGCAGTGCAGGGCACTACCTTTGAAGTGTCCTGGTCAAATTAAAGTTTACCTGGAAAGGTCTCCAGACCTATCACCAGTTTATAAGAAATACAGGGTATAGAGGGACATGTTAAAACTCCATGGGGATGCAATTAACAAAATCTGGAACACAGTATCGTCTACAGGACCCATAACTTGGTCAACAACTAAGTGATAAGAAAAAAGGAAGGGACAACTGTTGCAGATTAAGAGAAATTTATGGGACAAACGTGCAATGCTGGGCTTAGTTTAAACCAGACAGATTCAAGTAAACTACTTATAAAGAGACATTTAAGAGAAAATTTGGGTCGGCGCCTGTGGTTCAAAGGAGTAGGGTGCTGGTCCCATATGCCGGAGATGGCGGGTTCAAACCCAGCCCCGGCCAAAAACTGCAGTAATAATAATAATAATAAAATCAGGGTGGCACCCATAGCTCAGTGGATAGGGCACGAGCCACATAAGCTGAGGCTGGCGGGTTGGAACCTGGCCTGGGCCAGCTAAAACGATAATGACAACTGCAACAAAAAAATAGCCTGGAGTTGTGGTGGGTGCCTGTAGTCCCCGCTACTCGGGAGGCTGAGGCAAGAGAATTGCCTAAGCCCAAGAGTTTGAGGTTGCTGTGAGCTGTCATGCCACACCACTCTACCCAGGGTGACAGCTTAAGACTCTGTCTCATAATAAATAAAATAAAATAAAATAAAAATAAAAGCAATAAAAGTTTAATTCTTTCAATCCATGATTTAAAAATGATCATTGGGGAAATTTGAACACTATGTGTAAATTTGATGATATTAAGGAACTTTTTGTGTGTGTGATAATGGTAGGTTAAAAAAGATCTTATCTCTAGGAGATATGTCTTAAAGATATAAATGTTTATGGATGAAATGTTATGGCATCTTGGATTTGCTTTAAAATAACCTAGCTTGCTGTGGTCATATGTGCAGAAAGTTGGGGAGTCTAGGGGAGGAAGAGCTGAACTGAGACTGGGCAGAAATGTTGCTGTGGGCAGTGGTGATGGTTCTGTTCAGGGCTCAGGCACTGTTCTCTCTACTTAGTGAATGTATGAGCAATTCTATAATAAAAAGTGTCTTCAGAAACACAAGACTTGACTGATCAGTTATCTCATCTATTTGCTTTTCATTACTATTGACAAGTCAGCAAAACTGGTTGTAAATTAGGTTCTGCAGAGAGTTCTAACATCATTCAGAGGTATCAGGAATGATCACTTCATGCCCTACAACAGTACAAGTGTTACGCTAGGATTGGGGTGACTGTCAGGGCTCAGCTGAGAAAGCGAGGCAGCGGATAAATCCACAGGTAGCAGTAAGGGAAGGAGGGGCAGGACCAGGCTCTGCTAACCAAGCAGGTGACCTAAGTGGGTTCCAACACTGAGTATGAAGCAATGGGGGGCAAAAGGGCCTGCAGTGACAGGCATTCCCTGCCTGAGGTTTTCAAATCTCTTAAAAAAAAAAAAAAGTGCTGATCCAATAAAAAGGGCTCAGCCAACCATTGGCCAGGTTTGAAAAACTGGCTGAAGCATCAGTGAGGCATAGGACACGCAGGTGGGAGTCTGGGCCCAGCATGGCAAATGCCCAGCATGAAGTGACCCCCAACGTACCCCGCACGGCCAAGGCAGGTCTTCCCATCGGGACTCCGGGGAATAAGCCACAGAGACACACGAGTGCCTTTACATACAAGCAAAACACAGCCTATCAGAGAAATACCAGGTCATTCACCAAACTGAAGGAACAGTGGACCAACTGCGCATCACGGAAGCTGTCCAGGACCTCAGCTGCTGGATCTCTGGGCAGCACGCCCCCAGCTCCTGTTTAGCAATGTTGAAACTTTCCCTTCGCTTTGGTTCTGATTGACAGGTGCTTTGGCCAAAAGGAGGGGGAGGGCTGCTGAGCTGGCCAACCACAGAAGTCCACGGGCTAGCATCACCAGTTGCTGGGGAGAGTGAGTTTTCTTTCCCACTGCTGTCTCTCAAACCTGCTTGTGGTCGTTTCTAGCCTAGGCAGTTCCTACTCCCCCACCTCCTATGAAATCTTGGGGCGTTTCCAATACATCCTAGGTCACTCTGAAAAGGAAAAGTTCTCTAGTGACTTTTAGCCACTGTTAACACTCAATGAAAATGTCCAGTCCAGGATAAAGAATGTGTCTCAGAACCTCACTTAATCCCTTTTCCCTTCCCTCAGCTCCAGCCCTCTCCCACCCATGCCCTCTGGTTTGCCCACCCATGCCCTCTGGTTTGGAGCTGGGGGAGAAAGGGGAGACGGGGTGGGAAAGGAGGCCCTTGACTGATGCTATGGAGGCATGAAATTAAAATGAAGTCAGTCAGGTTAGGGCCAAGATGACCCAGCTGGTTTTTTAAGTCCTACCGACCACATCTTGTTAATTTCCATTTTGTTTTGTAAATTTAGTTCCAAAAGATGTATAAAGATGGATATCTTGAGTAATTTAGGGCAATTGATTTACGAGATTAACCTTTGCATTGGAAATGTTGTGATCAGTCATGGGTTATGCTGAGTATTATTTATTATTGTTTAATATGAGGGTTAATAAGGTTTTTGCTTTGAGCTGTTGTGTATGACTGTGGTTTGGAAATGAGAGAGCATAGCAGGTTTGAGAGAGCACGCTCACTGTTCTCCATATTTGCTGACTTTGCTGGACTCTGTGTTGGCTGCAGTGACAGGAGGACTAGCCCCTTTCAGTTTATCGACAGTCAGGCAGGAGTCTCTGGCCTGGGCAGGCACAGATGCAAAGCTGACTTTCCCTCCTTGGGGTTCTTTTCAGGGGGTTTCCTAAAAAGGGAGTCTCCAGCTGGACTTCCCAAGAAACAGGCAGCTCATGTCCTCCTTCTTGGGTCCCAGGCCCTTCTAAGCTCTCTCCTTTTGGGCTGATCTTCAAACCTTCCTGCTTGGCTACCCAGGTGGCCCACCTGTGGACTTTGCCCAGTCTTTTGTGTGGGCTTCCTCTGGTGTAAGTCGGGCTCCAGCCTCTGTACCCCACAGGCAGCGGAGGTCAGGCTTCTAGTCTGCGTGGCTCTGGGGCCACTCTCACTCAGGCTTCCAGAGAAGACAGCCCTCAGGGCTGGGAGGGGAAGGAAAATGTGGGGTGCTCGCCACCTACTATTTACTCTCGCCTCTGCAGCCTTGGCTGAAACGAGACAGGGTCCTGTGTTTATCCTTCTGCCTCAGGCACAGCTCTATCCGTGGAACTGGGGCCTGGCTTCATATTTCTCCTTTGAAGCCACATGTAAGAGCACATGTAGTGAGAATAAGAGCCGGTCAGGCCAGGGCCCACAAGCCACAGCTGGTCTGGCTGTTTTAACTTTTGACTTTTACTGCATGTCTCCCATTCTTGTTTTGTAAATTCAGCTTTAACCTGAAGGAGTATATTTGATTAGTTTAGGTGATCGATTTAAGAGATTAACTTTTGAATTAGAAATGTTGTCTTGGGTTATGTCAATTATTGTTTATTGTGGGTCATGGGTTTTGGCGATTACTGTTGTTCAGGATAAGGGTTAGTATGGTTCTTGACTTTTAACTTACTTGTATAAAACTGTGATTTTGGAAACAGAAGAACAGAACAGTGTTGAAGAGGTTACTCTCACTGTTCTCCAGAATTGCTGGAGAAAAGCATGTGGACCTATCCTGTCTCTGCATATTGGCTGGACAGTGACAGGTGGCAGGAGCCTTGTTGTGTGGTAACGTGGTCAGACTTGGCATCGGGGACAGGAGGGGTACACTGGGCACCAGCAGCAGAAGTGAAGGTCTGTGTTAGGCAGGTGTTAGGGCGGCTCATATAATGGGCTACTTGGGGCCATGGTGGCAGTTGTCACTCACAGCCAGAGAGGAATGTGGCCCAGCCCCACCTGGTGTCACATCTCCCAACAACACTGCCTTCCTTTTATTTAGTTGCACATTTAATTGTATTGTGGTACCTGGGATGCTGATTCTTTGGAATTTGTTGAGACTTGCTTTGGGGCCTCATACAAGCATGCTTGTGAAGAATGTACATCCTCTAATTGTTGGGTATGGGGGTCTGGTATCTTATGCTTATCACTTGTGGAGACTGGCTTGGAATAAAAAAATTCCATAGAAAACGAAGTACCATTTTTCCAGATCTTTAAAGCATGACAATGGTGCTTTAACAGGGATTGCATTAAATTTGTATATTGCTTTGGGTAGTGTGGACAACGCAATCAAAAAGGAGGTAAGACATAAATCTCAGAGCAAAGGTCATTCTTTTAAAAAGTTTTTAATAAATTTAACTTTATGAAAAGTAAATTCTCATAATGATTGTGGGTTTATCAATTTTATTTTCTTGAGACAGCGTCTCACTATGTCGCCCTGCGTAAAGTGCTGTTGTGTCACAGCTCACAGCGACCACAAACTATGGACTTAAGCGATTCCTGCCTCAGCCTCCCAAGTAGTTGAGCCTATAGGCGCCCACCACAATGCCCACCTATTTTTTGGCTGTCGTTGTCAACGATATTTGCCGGGCCTGGGGTGGACTCGAACCCGCCACCTCCTGTGTATGTGGCTGGCGCCCTAGCCACTTGAGCTACAGGAGCTGAGCCAGGGTTTATCAATTTTTAACACATTTGGAGACTTTGTTATGGGAACATCCAAGTATGATTTTCTTCCTGGTGAGCCATCCTATTTATAATTATGTAGTGACTCCCTTCATCCCTCTAGGTACTTTTGCCTTAAAGTCCATTTTTTTCTTTTATAATTTTATTGAATCATAATTCTGTACATTGGTGCAATCATTAAAGTCCATTTTAAATTGACATTTACTTTAGTTATGCTGGCTTTATTTTATTTGCCTGGGATTCCTTTTATGTTTTCCTCTTCTCTCCCCCCACCTTTTTTTGTAGTTTTGGCTTGGGGCGGGTTAAACCTGCCACTCCTGGTATATAGGGCCGGGGCCCTGCTCCTTGAGCCACACGTGCCACTTCCCCCTTCTTCTTCTTCTTTTTTTTACATTTTTATTTGTTTTCTTTTTTAAACTTTATTCAGATTACTATGAGGGTACAATATTTAGGTTACTTTGTTCTCACTTCTAGAGTAAATTTCCATTTGTAGAAGAGCCCTTCACCCAGGGGGCGTGTTATCCACCCTCACAATGTGCACAGGAGGTGAGATCGCGCCTCCTGCCCTCCCTCCTTCTGCCATACATCATCTCCCTTCCCCCTCCCGCTTCCCTCTACCCGGAATTGGACTATAACAGTGTTTTATTGTTCTTAGGAACACGTAAATGTTTATATATGGATTTCATATTAGTATGGAGTACCTTGGATATTTATTTTTCCATTCTTGTGATACTTTTAAGAAGAATGTATCTCAACTTCATCCAGGTCAATGTAAAAGATATGAAGTCTCCATCTTTTTAAATGGCTGAATAATGTTCCATGGTATACATATACCACAGTTTGTTGATCCATTCATGACTTGATGGGCACTTTGGTTGCTTCTACGACTTGGCAATTATAGACTGAGCTGCAGTAAACATTCTAGTGCAAATATCTCTGTGGTAAAATGATTTTTTTTTTTTTTTTGAGACAGAGTCTCACTATTTCACCCTTGGTAGAGTGCTATGGCATCACAGCTCACAGCAACCTCAAATTCTTGGGCTTAAGCAATTCTCTTGCTTCAGTCTCCCAAGTAGCTGGGATTACAGGTGCCCACCACAATGCCTGGCTAGTTTTTTTTGTAGTTGTCATTGTTGTTTAGCAGGCCTGGGCTGGGTTTGATCCTGCCGGTCCCTGAATATGTGACTAGCGCTCTAACCACTGAGCTATGGGCACCAAGCCAGGTAAAATGATTTTTGTTCTTCTGGGTAGATACCTAGTAATGAAATTGCAGAGTCAAATGGAAGGTCTACTTTTAGATCTTTGAGAATTCTCCATACTTCTCACCAAAAAGGTTGTATTAGTTTGCAATCCCACCAGCAGTGTAGAAGTTCTCTCCACATCCACACCAGCATCTGGTGTTCTGGGACATTGTGATGTGGGTTAATCTTTCTGGGGTTAGGTAATATTTCAGGGTGGTTTTGATTTGCATTTCTCTGATTATTAAAGACGATGAGCATTTTTTCATGTGTTTGTTGGCCAATCGTCTATCATCCTTGGAGAATTTTCTGTTCAAATCTCTTGTCAACTTATAGAAAGAAAGGGTTGTTTGCACTTTTATTATTGTTTATTTTGAGTTCTCTTTACATTTTAGTTATCAGGCCTTTATCAGATTCATAACATGCAAAAATCTCCCGTTCTGTGGGCTGTTTGCTCCGTTTGTGGTATGCTTAGCTGTGCAAAATCTTTTTAGCTTGATCAAGTCCCAGTGATTTATTTTTGGTGTTGCTACAATTGCTAGGAAACTCTTCCTCATAAAGTTTTTTCCCAGGCCAATATCTTCAAGTGTTTTCCCCACACTCTCTTCTAGAATTTTTATTTTATTTTATTTTTTTTGAGACAGAGCCTCAAAAAAAAAAAAAAAGCCTCTACCCCGGGGTAGAGTGTGTGGCACCACAGCTAACAGCAACCTCCAATTCCTAGGCTCAAGCAAGTCTCCTGCTTCAGCCTCCCAAGCAGACTACAGATCTACAGATGCCCGCCACAACGCCCAGCTATTTTTTGTTTGGCGGGCCTGGGCTGGATTTGAACCCGTCAGCTCAGGGGTACATGGCTGGTGCCTTAGCTGCTTGAGCCACAGGCACTGGGCTTAGAATTTTTATTGTTTTGTGTCTTAAATTTAAATCTTTTATCCAATGAGAATCAATTTTTGTCAATGGTGAGAGGTGTGGGTTCAGTTTCAGTCTTCTGCATGTGGACAACCAGTTCTCCCAGCATCATTTGTTAAATAAAGATTCATTTCCCTTTTGCATGTTTTTGTTAGGCTTATCAAAGATTAAATGACAATATTAAATGACAATATGGGTTCATCTCTGGATTCTCTATCCTATTCCATAGATCTATGTCTCCATTTTTGTGCCAGTATCATGCTGTTTTGATCACTATAGCCTTGTAATATAACCTGAAGTGTGGCAATGTGATGCCTCCAGAATTGTTTTTATTTCCAAGTACTGTATTTGCTATTTGGGTTTTTATCCTGGTTCCGTAAAAATCGAAGTAGTATTTCTTCAAGATCCTTAAAGTATGATATTGGTGCTTTGATGGGGATTGCATAAAATCTATAGATTGCTTTGGGTAGTATGGATATTTTAACAATGTTGATTCTTCCCAGCCATGAGCATGGTATGTTCTTTCATTTGTTGACATCTTCTGCTATTTCCTTTCTCAAAGTTTCATAATTCTCTTTGTAGAGATCTTTCATGTCTTTTGTTAGGTATATTCATCTGCTTTGGTGCTATTGTAAAAGGAATAGAGTCTTCGATTTTGTTCTTGGCTTGACAATTGTTCACATATACAAAGGCTTTTTGGGTATTATGGATTTTGTAACCCAAGACATTGCTATATTCCTTGATCACTTCTAAGAGCTTTATAGTTGAATCCCTGGGGTTTTCCAGTTATAAAATCTTGTCATCTGTGAAGAGGGAGAGTTTGACCTCCTGTGTCCCCATTTGGATCCCTTTGATTGCCTCTCTCTTTGATTGCAATGGCTAGGACTTCCAACACAATGTTAAATAGCACTGGAGACAGTGGGCATCCTTCTCTTGTTCCAGATTTTAGTGGGAATGCTTTCAGTTTTACTCCATTCAATATGATATTGGAGGGTTTGCTGTGGGTTTGCTGCACACCTGAAGGCAGGTGTGTCTTCATTATCATTTTGTTCCAGAAATCTAATGATCTCCTTCTTGATCTCATCTATGACACCGCTATCATTTAGCATAAGGTTAGTTTCCATTTTATTTGAGTATGAAGATTTTTGTTGCTGTTGAGTTCAACTTTTATTCCATAGTGATCTAAGAAGATACAGAGGATTCCTCTATTAGCTTAAGGACTGTTCTTTCTAAGCCTATTTTCTTGAATGTTTTTATTATGAAGGGATGCTAGATATTGTCAAAAGCCTTTTCTGCATCAATTGAAAGAATCATATGGTCTTTGTTTTTGATTCTATTTATGTGGTGTACTATATTTATAGATTTGTGTATGTTGAACCAACCTTGTGTCCCTGGGATAAAACCCACTTGATCGGTGTGTAACCTTTTTAATGTATTGTATTCTGTTTGCTAATATCTTGTTGAATATTTTTGCATTAATGATATTGGTCTATAATTTTCTTTTTTTGTTAGATTCTTTCCTGGTTTGGGCATCAGGGTGATATTTGCTTCATAGAATGTGTTGGGGAGGATTCCTTCTTTCTGTATATTTTGGAAAAGTTTAGGTATAGGAACTAGTTCCTCTTTGAAGGTTTGCTAGAATTCTGGTGTGAAAATTTCTGATACAGGGTTTTTCTTTTTTGGGAGATTTTGTATAATTGATGCTATTTCAGTACTTCATATTGGTCTATTCAAGATTTCTAAATCTTTTTGGCTGAGTTTTGGAAGGTTTTGTGCTTCCAGCTATTGGTCCATCCTCTACACATTTTCATATTTCTGGAAATAGAGTTTTTTGTAGTAATTGTTGAGAATTTTTTGTATTTCTCTGGCATCTGTGGTTATTTCTCCTTTATTGTTTCTGATTATAGCTATTAGAGATCTTGTTTATCTGTTTTTTTTTTTTAGTGTAGCCAAGGATTTATCAATTTTATTAATTTTTTCAAAGAACCAACTTTTTGTTTGGCTGATCTTCTGAATAATTCTTTTGTTTTCAATTTCATTTAGTTCTGCTCTAATTTTGATTGTTTCTTTTTTTTCTTCTGGGTTTGGGATTATATTGTTCTTCTTCCAGTTGCTTGAGATGGCCTATTAGATTTCTGACTTGCTGTCTTTCTATTTTCTTGATGAAGGCATTTTATGATATAAATTTCCCTCCAAGGATTGCCTTTGTGATATCCCACATGTTTTGATGGTTTGTGTCTTCATTATCGTTTTGTTCAAGAAATCTAATGATCTCCTTCTTGATCTCATCTATGACCCAGCTATCATTCTGCATAAGATTATTTAGCTTCCATTTTATTTGAGTATGAAGATTTCTGTTGCTGTTGAGTTCAACATTCATTCCATGGTGGTGTAAGAAGATACAGGGGATAATTTATAATCTTTTGAATTTGTTGAGGTTAGCCTTGTGAATTAAGACATGATCAATTTTGTAAGATGATCTATGGGCTGATGAGAAGAATGTGTATTCAGTTTTGTTAGGGTAAAGCGTTCTATAAATGTCTGTTAAGTCCATTTGTTCTGGAGTCTTGTTTAAGTTTATTATTTATTTGTTTAGTTTCTGCTTGGAGGATCTAGCCAATACTGCCAATAGGGTGTTAAAATCTCCACTATTATGGTGTGGGAAGATACCATGTTGTTCAGATTGGTTAGGATTCGTTTTATATATCGAGGAGCATTCAGATAGGGTGCATAGATGTTAACTATTGAAATCTCTTCATTGTGTGTTTCCCTTGATTAGTACAAGTGCCTATCCTTGTCTTTCATTATTTTTGTTGGTTTGAATTCCATCTGCATACCAAGATTGCAACCCCAGCCTTTTTCTGGTTCCCTGTTGCCTGGAATACCATTGCCCATTCCTTTACCCTGAGTCTTGTTTTGTCTTTTGAGGTAAGGTGAGTTTCTTGTAGGCAACAAATATCTGGCCTGAGTTTTTGTCAGCCAGCCTATGCCCCTTTCAAACCATTCCCATTAATTGAGAGAATAGATAGATGTGGCAGAGTTTTGGTCATCTTGTTTTTCACTAAGTCCAGAGGTTAATTTTATGCCTCTTGCCATTGTAGAAACTAGGCTTGTTCTTTAATTTCTGGGTAAGTTTACTTTGGTGGTGTACTCTCCTGGTGATTGCTATAAAGAATGGGTCTGAGTATTTCCTGTAGAGCTGGTTGAGCCATGGCAAAGCTCTTCAGTGAAGTATTTGATTTCTTCATCACAAATGAAACTCGTTTTAGCAGGGTATAAGATCCTGGGCTGGAAATTGGTTTGTTTAAGAAGGTTCAAGGTCATTGACCATCCTTTTCTGGCTTAGAAAGTTTTGGCTGAAAGATTTACAGTCATCCTTATACTTTTCCCTTTCTAAGTAATACTTTTCTTATGCCTGGCTGCTTGCAGAAGTTTCTCCTTCATATGAACACTATCAAAATTAATTACATTGTGTCTAGGAGATGCTTTGTTTGGATTGGGTCGTCCTGGGCTTCTGAAACTACTATCTGAATTTCTGTGTCTCTTGCAATACTTGGGGAATTCTCCACTATAATGTTTTGAAGCAGAGAATTTGTGCCTTTGGGACCATCCTTTTCTCCTTTAGGAATCCCTTTAATTCAGATGTTTGATTTCTTGGAATGATCCCTTAACTCTCTTAGGGAATATTCTATTCTTTTCCTCCATTTTTCCACCTCTTTGAATGCTTGGGATAGTTCAAAAGTCTTGTCATCTTTATCTGAGATTCTTTCTTTGCTCTTCTCAACTCTATTTCTGAGGGACTCTACTGTATTTTGAAGATCCTCAAATACCTTTTTCAATTCCTTAAGCTCTGCTATGTCTTTCCTCAGTATGTCCATATCTTTGGTGACTTTTTCTTTGAATTCATTAATTTCTTGAGGCAGCTTATGAACTATTTTTTGGTTCTCTGTTTCCATCTTTTCCTCCTTTCCAATTATCTTATTTGCCATCCATATTCTAAATTCCATTTCTGACATTTCAGCAATTTCTTTGTGGATGGGATTCTCTGTTGTATTTTCTTTGATGGCCCCAGGAGGCATTGATCTGCTCTAATTTTTCATGTTACCAGAGTTCTTCAGCTGATTCCTCCTCATGGGTATTTTCAGCTTCTTCCTCTTTTTCTCTTTTTTAACATGTTAAGTATACTTTTTTAGTTGAATTGATAGGTTGTCCCTGATGAGTCCACTGCTCACCACTGCAGTGCCACCACTACACTGTTGTTTTTCTTCCATTTTCTTGTTTCTGCCACTTATTCAGCCTGGGTGATGTGTGCCCCATGAAGTCCTCTCATGAGATCCTCTCATTCAGCTTCCATCCACTTTAGTCCAATCTCTCTCCCTTTGGGCATGGGCCTCTGGTGAAAGCTGCTTCTAGTCAGCCATCTTCCCATAATTCCTCTGATGTTGTCTTATTTACATTTTTAAATTGTCACTCAAGGGTTTGGTGGAGGGTGGATGGCCTTACTATGGAAGGTCAATAAAGATAGCGCTTTAGCTGGCTCTGTGCAGTGGTGCTCATCACATTCTGGAAATGTCTCTGTAAGCACAGAAGCACAAACTATAGTCTGAAGTTCCATGAAATTCCCCTCACAAACCTGGAGTTTTAGGCACTATCTGAAAAAACAGAAATTTTTGTTGCTTGGTATGCTGAGCAAACCCCTAGGATGGCTGACATTTTCATCCAGTCAAAGGGGACCATGAGGAACACAGATAAAATATCCCTACCCCTATTTTTTTTTTTTTTTACATTTTTAAATTAATTTTTTTTCTTTTTTAAATTGAGACAGAGTCTCAAGCTGTCATCCTAGGTAGAATACTGTGGCATCACAGCTCACAACAACCTCCAATTCTTGCTTAAACAATTCTCTTGCCTCAGCCTCCCAAGTAGCTGGGACTACAAGCGCCTGCTACAATGCCCAGCAATTTTTTTTTTTTTTGGTTGTAGTTGTCATCATTGTTGTTTGGCAGACTCGACCTGGATTCAAATCCGCCAGCTCCAGTGTATGTAGCTGGTGCCCTAACTGCTTGAGCTACAGGCACTGAGCCAATTTTTTTTTTTTTTTTGAGATAAAGTCTCCTTCTGTCGCCCTGGATAGAGTACAATGGAACCATCACAGCTCACGGCAACCTCAAACTCCCAGGCTCAAGTGATCCTCCTGCCTCAGTCTCCCAACTAACTGGGATTACAAGTGCATACCATCATGCCTGGCTAATTTTTCTTTCTTTCTCTTTTTTGAAAATTTGTTTTATTATAGGAAAATGATGCTCAGTGGAGAGAACGAACACCCAAACACTTTATTTAAGAGGAAGAAGGCTTTTATTCAGCTGGCGTAGCAATGGCATAGAAGAATTCAAAAGGGCCATGCTCCCCAACTGGCTTGGTCTTTCTCTTTTTATCTCTAGTCAAAAAGTTCCAGCCAATGGGTACCTTTCTCATTGGTCAGTTTGCATCAAGCTGGAGAAATAGGCTCTGGTTTTTATAAAACCGTGGGCTTTCATAGAAGCAAAACCAAGAGTTAGTTTTCAGGTTCCAGGAAGTTAAGTTTTTACAAATTCCTAACAGCTAAGTCACCATGGGCAGGTGGAGATCACAAGTGTATCCCTGAGAAGACTCTGTTCTCCTCGACTTCACCTGGGTGAGATTCCTGGGTATCTTCTCTCAGTTTGTTTTAAGACAGAGTCTCACTCTGTTCCTAATTTTTCTATTTTTTGTAGAGATGAAGTCTTACTATGTTGCTGAGGCTGCTTCCAAAGTCCAGATCCTCCTGCCGTGGCCTCCCCAAACTGTTGGGATTATAGTCATGAGCCACTATGCCAGTCTTTTCTTCTTCTTCTTTTAACTTTTAATCTTTCTCTGTTCTTATGTCTTAGATGTGTGTCTTGCAAAGAGAATATGGCTGGATTTTTTAAAAATCCCATTTGGCAATCTCTGTCATTTAACTATTAATATTTGTTGTGATCAATAATAATCAGTTGCGGGATGAGCCTGTGGCTCATTGAGTAGGGCGCCAGCCCCATATACTGAAGGTGGCGGGTTCAAACCTTGCCTCGGCTGAATTGCAAAACAGAAAAATAGCTGGACGTTGTGACAGGCACCTGTAGTCCCAGCTACTTGGGAGGCTGAGGTAAGACAATCGCCTAAGCCCAGGAGTTGGAGGTTGCTGTGAGCTGTGTGACGCCATGGCACTCTACCCAGGGCGATAAAGTGAGACTCTGCCTCTACAAAAAAAAAAAGTAAATAAATAAATAATAATAATAATCAGTTGCTAGTAAACATATTTTAAATATAGATGAGTCATGCAGTGTCATTCCACAACCTGCTTTTTTTCTCTCAGCATTTCAAATTATTCATTTGTTTCAAGTAGTTTTTATTTGTATCTTTAATTTCAATTCTCTAGAGTGCTTCATATCTTGATATAACACTATCTGTTTACCCATATTCTTGGAAGAAACCATGTCAACTAATAATTATTTTATTAGAACTACTATTAGTTTTTAATCTATTGAGGAAAACTTAAAACAACCAGAAAAATAGAATAATGAACCCCCATATATCCAGTCTCAAAAATTTTTATCCCTCTGGGCCAATCTAGTTTTATCAACAGATTCACTCACTGTATTATTCTGAAGCAAACACCACACATTATATCATTACGTCTATTAACAGTTCAGAATATATCTCTAAAACATAGGGACTCTTTTTTAAAAATATGCAATGATAACAGCTAAAATTTAACAGTGGTGTGTTATAATTATTAAATATCAGATTTTGTTCAAATTTTCAATTGTCTGGTAAATATAGTTTTTTTGTTTGTTTTTAGAGAGACAGTCTCACTTTGTCGCCCTAGGTAGAATGCTGTTCCGTCACAGCTCACAGCAACCTCCAGCTCTTGGGCTTAAATGATTCTCTTACCTCACTCTCCCAAGTAGCTGGGACAACAGGCGCCTACCATAACACCCGGCTATTTTTGTTGTTGCAGTTTGGCCAGGGCTGGGTTTGAACCTGCCATCCTCCATGTATGGGGCTGGCGCCATACTCACGGAGCCACAGGTGCCGCCTGTAAATATGGTTTTTTAAGTAGTTTGAATCACTTCAGATAAGATCCATTTACTGAAGTGGGCTGATTTGTCTCATCAGCGTCTTTCATGGTTCTTCCTCTGTCAATCTGTTTTTCTCTCCTTCTTTTCCTTAAACAAATTCCTAATTCCAGTGCCAATAGGATATATTAAATTTGCTGCAGTTAAAAGCTCACAGTTGGATCTGGGGAGCAGGCAGGTCAGGAGGAGGGGCAAGCTGCCACCTGTCCCTGCCCCTTGCCTCTTGGCACCCCCTTGATGCTCTTAGCTTGAGCGTCCCATGGGCCCAAGTATTTACTTTGAAAAAAATTGGAATGCTCAAAGCAGGCCTGAGGAATAAAAAGAAAAAGAAAAAAAGAAAGAAAGAAAATTGCACTTTATTTATAAAATCAACTGAATAATTCGTCCTCTGGGATTTCTCCCAGTCTGAATGTTGCTCACCTCATTTCCATGGTATCATTTAACATGTTCTCCTATCTCTATCTTTCCTCTGTGTTTGTAACTAAATGTAAAGGTCACCCTGATTCTTGAATAATTTAGTTGAGTATAAAATTCTCTATTCTTTTTTTTCAAAAAAATTTTTTTTAATTGAATCATAGCTGTGTACATTAGTTCAACCATGGGGTACAGTGTGGGGGCTTCACATGCAATCTGAGATATTTTATCAACCTGA
>CAUYON010011859.1:0-22850 GCA_963573935.1 Arctocebus calabarensis | reverse complement strand
TGTGTGTGTGTGGTGTATGCCTGTGTGTGTGTCTATGTCTGTGTGTGGTGTGTGCCTGTGTGTGTACCTGTATGTGTGCCTGTGTCTATGTATGTCTGTGTGTGTGTGTGTGGTGTGCCTGTGTATGTGTCTATCTATGTGTGTCTATGTGTGCTCTGGTAATTTATTTTTCCCAATCACTTCACAAAATCTTACAACAATAAACATACCACACATCTATTATGTACTGTAGTTACATCTGTACCATATCCATGAAGAGAGTAAGATTTTTTTTAATTCCTCTACAATCAATGTTATGCCTTAGGGACAATTTCAATGCCACTGGTAATTCATGATCTGTATCTGTGTTTATATTTATACTTTTTTAACAGATATCAGAATAGGAAGCACCCAATAAAATCATTCCATTGTGATTCTGGGTAATTATATATAGTTACCAGAGTCAGCAATTTTGGGGCCCCTCTCCTTGCTAAAAGTACACAATCTCTCAAGACTATTGGATGAATGCTTTACTCTGGCCAATTCAAAGTTGCTTCTGCCCACCCTCCACCCCCCAAACAGCTCGACTTAGGATGCCGCTATCTTATGGTGAAGAAAAACTATGCATCAAAGAGAAATGAAAGGGGTGCTCCTGAAATGGAGAAAGAGATTTAAAAAAAAACAAAACAAGCAGACAAAAACACACACTAGGAAAAGGAAACCCTAATTCAGTAAATGGTGCTGGGGAAATGGGATAGCCACATGCAGAAGAATCAGACTTGGATCCCGACCTCTCACTGTCTACAAAAATTAACTCATCAATTAAAGACTTAAATGTAAGACTTGAAACTATAATAATTCTAGAAGAGAATATAGGAAAAACCCTTCTGAACACTGACCTATGCAAAAAAAATTGCCTAAGACCCAAAAAAGCAAAGACAGCAAGAAAATAAATAAATAAATAGGACTTAATTAAACTAAAAAGTTTCTGCAAAACAAAGGGAATAATTCACAGAGTAGATAACCTATAGAATGGGAGAAAATATTCGTAAGCTCTACATCTTACAAGGGATTCAAGTCCAGAATCTACAAAGAACTCGAACACATCAGCAAGAAAAAACGAAAAATAATCCCATGAAAAAGTGGGCAAAAGGGACGAACAGAGGTTTTTCTAAAGATAGACATATAGCCACAAATATATGAAAAAATGCTCAGCATCACTAATCATCAGGAAAATGCAAATTAAAGCCACAATGAGATACCATCTTACTCCTGTCAGAATGGTCATGAGTAAAAACTCAGAAACCAATAGATGTTGGCATGGACAAAGAAATGGCAAATGAAAATGCTTATAAGCTGCTGGTGGGAATGCAAATTAGTACCTCTATGGAAAACACAATAGAAATTCCTCAAAGAACTAACAGGATAGACCTAACATTCCATCCAGCAATCACACTACTATGTATTTACCCAAATGAAAAGAAGTCATTTTATCAAAAAGACACATACACTTGAATGTTTATTGCAGCACAATTCACAATTGCAAAGATTTGGAATCCACCAACTGACGAGAGGATAAAGAAAGTGTGGGGCTTATATACCACGGAGTACTCACTACTCAGCCTCAGAAAGAATGAAATAATGTCTTTTGCTGCAACTTGAATAAAACTGGAGATCGCTATCGTAAGTGAAGTATCCCAGGAATGGAAATGCAAATACCACATGTCCTCACTTACAAGTGGGAGCGAAACAATGGGTATATATGGGTCATAAAGTCGGGTAATGAACATTGGAAACCAAGAAGGGGGAAAGGTGGAAGGGAGCATGAGGGGTTAAAAATTACCTAATGCGGACAATGTACACTATTCTATTGATGGGCACTCTAGAAGCCCTGACGTTATCAATACACAATTCATCCACGTACCCCCTAAATCAAATGGACTTTAAAAAGGAATAAATAAAAACCCTATTGTCCTAAAATACCATCATCTCCTGGGGTTCCTTTTCTACATATGCAGTGGGAGGACTCTTCACCTCTGGACACAAAGCACCCCGGCTCCCCTCCTCCTGGCCATGGCAGCAACAGCCTTCATTTGTTCTGTGATCTGCTAGAGAGTACAAATGAGCTACTGTCTGCTGAACCGGAAAACAGCAGCATCTTAAAAGAGCCATTTCTGAGATGGGACCATATTCAGCCTCTTAGGATAATGCAATATTCCAAAAAAAAAAAAAAACACAGATATACAGAAGGAAGGGAATAAATGTTGGTGAGTACCTGCCCTCCAAGCCCCCGAGGTTAGAAGCAAGAAGCCACGGAGTATTCTCACGGAGATAAAATGTGAAGTGGCCAAATTTCTCTTTCAGTTTCTCTCTTGACTACTATTGCCAGGCATCAAATTTATTAGAACTGATGGTGCTTCACCAAGCCCACATCAAACCCATTTTTATCTCAAGCAATATGTTTCCCATTCTGTAATTAAAGTGTAGCACCAATCATTAGTCACCGAGAAAGGCCACAAATTCCATTTACCATCCAGTAACTCACATTTCCCAAACTTGCCTCATGATAAGATTTGCCCGGCATAATTGCTAGCAAGAAAAGCAAAAAGGAAAGAATGAAGATAGGAGAGGGGGGAGGAAAGAAAAGGGGAAGGTAGGGAGGCGGAAGGAGGGAAAGAAAGAAAAGGGAGATTTGGGGGTCCTCTGGCCCTGCAGGGTCAGAATCTTGTGACAAACCAAGTGGTTACAGGACAGTTCAACTCCGGGGTTTGAAAGCTTGATTTAAGCCATCTGCGTAGGATATACAGAGCTCACCGAGTGTAGCTGAGCAGGGGTCTGCACTCAAGGAGCCTGGCTCCGAGTGTTTTTACCTAATCAGGTTTATTAAAACTAGTGGCCTGGCCAGGTGCAAAACCGAAGTGAAGGGATGGCTGTTTGGATGTACAGCACGTCCCACCTAAAAGTGGTGGTGACCATTCAGTTCTAGATGACTTCTGCCACATGCGAATGGAAGCCTGACATTGACATACAACAACCAGAACTAACTTTTGAGCATTTACTGTGCCTGAAGCACTTTTTTTCCTTTGGCACACAATCCACTTAATACTCA
Organism: Arctocebus calabarensis; assembly: GCA_963573935.1. Taxonomy (NCBI): domain Eukaryota; kingdom Metazoa; phylum Chordata; class Mammalia; order Primates; family Lorisidae; genus Arctocebus; species Arctocebus calabarensis. The sequence goes on along the minus strand of CAUYON010011859.1, from coordinate 19,762 downwards.
ACCACCTGTATGAGATAGATCTATCATTCTACTAAGAAGGATGTATGCTAGGGAGGCTAAGTAGCTCACCTGATATTGTTCAGCCCTGACTCACGCTCAGGCACCCTGGCTGTCTGATCCACAGCCTGTGCTCTTGGCCACTACACTGCACCATCTCTGGAATATCCTCGAGAAGCCCTCAAATTTGGCTCTTTTTAAAGGGTAGATTTAAAAATATCTACTACCAAAAAAATGTACAACAGTGTGCACACCCAAAAGGCCATCTCTTTGGTGTTGCTAGTTAGCAATCTCTAGCTTAGACACACAGAAGCTAAAGCCCCTTGGGGTACACAAGCTGCTCAATTCCAGTTCTGCCATCATGGCAAAGAGAATTCTCCTGAGACACACACGCTCACCAGCCCTCCAGCAACACAGCTGCATTGCTAAGTGAAATGATGTCTCCATCATGCCGGCCTCTCATGCCTCCCCATACAGACAGGCCTAGAAGTTTGTGACTGACCAGAGGGTTCTGGCATGGGTATGTTTGGGAACAATGGGCTAAGATGGAGCGAATGCCAGATTTTCACCATCAATAGGGAAATAAAATCTCCGAGCAGCCCTTTAACCATCAGTCAAACATTTTTGTAGTTAAAATAAATATTGAAGGTCACTGTTTTAGAGGGCAGCCTCCCCTTTGAGGCCACAGTGCCTGGCAGCCTATAAAACTGCATGGGTAAGTTAATAGCACATGCGATGGGCCATTGCCTTTCTCTCATTTTAAAAGCACTTGGCAACCAGTCATGGATAGCTGGGATCTGCAGGAAAACATCTATGGCTAAAGCAAAGAAAATTTGTCTAAGGGTGTCCTTAAACATACTCATTGATGGTATAAAATAGGCCACTAAGAATATGTAATTTTCTGAGCTCCTAGATGAATCACATTGGTTTCTGAGGGGAAAACAAAAGGCTTGGTATCTGCATTTTCCTTCGTGCGTTCAACTAATAATATTAATTCAGGGTGAAGTCATGGCAGTCACTCTGCACTAAGCACAGGGGTAGACTCTGCACAGGGGCAGAAGAACCAAATCAGACAAATCCTACTAGTGGAACTTACCCCCCCAGTGGCTTGGAATAGAATGATCATTGAAATCTAACACTCTACATAAATAACGCAATTTCAGGCAGTAACAAGTGCTGGAGAGAGTATCCAGGGAAAGCTTTTATGAGGAGGTGACACTTAGAATGAGACTTGTTTGTGAAGAAAGCTTAAACCCTGCAAAGACGAAAGGGAATAACCAGCGGTTCTCAGCCTGTGGGACGCGACCCACAGGAACTGTATTAAAGGGTCGTGGCATTAGGAAATTTGAAAACCACCGGAATAAACACTCTAGTTAAAGGGAACAGCATCAGTAATCCAATTATCCCTTGTTGATTAGAAAAACCACTGTAGTTAGAGTAATTTAGATAAACAATTGCAAATACTTTAGATAAAATCATTCATAAACGTCTTAGAATTTCTTCTTTTATTTCTCCCATGAACCCCAACAAATACCCTTAGCCTAATGGTGGATTTATTCTTTCTCATTACTAAATGACACCTTGTGTGAAGATTACACCATGTGGACAGGTAACAAAGGGGGAGAGATGTGAGACAGACAGAGAGGTCACAGAGCACTAAAGTGTCAGATATATGTCTTTAGGAGCCACCCTGGAAATGGTACCTCTACTACCAGCTGCTCCAGTTGATGCCACCTGCAGCCAAGATGAACCACCCAACTAAGCCCTTCCCAACTGTCTGGCACAATAAATTATCCACAGAGCTGATGGTTATTTTAAGCCACTAAGTTTGGAGTTACTTATGCTGTGAGAGATAACCAAAATGCATATTTTTAGTAAGAATTATAGCATTACAAAACTGATTCCTATATTGAGCTGCAACTTATGAGAAAATTTACCTAAATGTTTGGCATGAACACAAAGAACATCTGCTTCCCTATATTCCAACTTAGAAATTCTCAAAAGTAAATAACTGTTTACTTGCACCTCTTGCACCTCCTCAGTATAATGGAGAAGTCAGTTTGAAAAGTTGTTAGTTTGAGAATTGACAATTTGATTTCTTCTAATAATGGGGAAAATAATAAATAGATAAAAACAAAAACCCTGTTACTCTTCTCTGTTAAATTTTATGTACTTGGTTTTAAGAATACAGAGTAACTTTTTTTGTAGATTTTAAATTGCTTTTGGAATATTATTGTGTATGAAACACTGGAGGTTCTGTTCATTTCCTTATGAGATATAATTTACTAGTAAGAAAATAATAGCCATCTCAGAAAATGATTCAGCTGGGCTTATTTAATAGTGTTCTCTACGTCTTTAATGTAGTTGCAGTTTTTATCTTGTAAACAAAATTATTCCTATCCTTAGGTCAAGACCATGGAATTTTATTTAGATGTACCTGCAAGTGGAGGAGAGGGTAAAATGGATGGTGTTACCAGGAGCAATTAATGCAGAAGAAGGTCGTTAGAGCCTGGGAAGAGAGTTGGGTGAGCTGTTCTGAGGAATTATTTTTTGGTCATGGATCTGAGCTCCTGTCTTCATTCCCAGGAAAGGGGAAGAATTATGACTATTAGGGAGGGATAGGAGGAATGTCAAACAGGGCAATGCATAATGGAGGTTAAGGGCAAAAGACAGGATGAAATACATATTACAAAAGAAAAAAAAGAGAGAGAGAGATGCCCAAATTGCTCTATCGATATATGGGGAAATAATAAATGGGGAAGACCTAAACACTTTCAGACTTCCTGGGATGTTCACTACAGTTCATTATGTCTAAGACACGAGAACAGCTCCAGGGAAAGTTGCAATGATGTGGTTTTCTTATCATCCCTGCAACAGCCTCTTCTCTCCTCTGCCTCCTCCGCTCACCTCTTGTGTTTCTAATACTACAGATGGGGGTCTGGTTGAATTGGCCTGTGGCCACATAGTATGGAGAACCAGGTTGGGTGGACTGTCAGGTCTAGTGCAATAACATCCTCACAGATACATCCCCCTTTACGTCCAGTCTGACTTCTGTGGGCTTCTCTGCTGACCCTAAACTCTGGGCCACTTAACTGTGGCCAGACTAGCAGGCTTGGGTAGCAGAAAGCCTGCATGTTAAAAAGTAGGTGTCCAGTAACATATGAGGAGTCACTTGAGTTAGGTAGCGTAAGCCTCTGTGCACCTTATATCCAAATCTGTCTGATATTCCTTGTTTGTGTGTGTGTGGTGCTATTGATGTGCCTTATATTAGGAGGAGATGCACCTATGGAATTGGGCAAATGACTCTCTATGATAGATAGTTTCTATCAGATTTTCTCAAGTTGACATCTTGATTTTCTCAAACAGACACACCTGTCAGAGCATTGCTAATTTCCCAATTAGGAATGAGGGAGAAGGTACCCAGGTGATGACTAAAATGTACCACCAGCAACATCCATCCCATATTAACTTTCCAATTTATTTCTATACACACGTTGCCCTGAGCCTCTGAATAAAATCAGAATTCTGTTAGCAAGGAAATCAAGGGGAAATGGACGCTGGCAACTAGCAGTTTCTGGCAGAGAGACCAAGAATTAATTCTGAATAATTGATAGCAAAGCAAGATGTAGTCCCTCCGTGACCATCCCATCAATTCCACAGTTAAAATATGAGCCATGGGTGTGGCAAACATAAGTAACAGCTAAAAGTGGGGGAAACAGCCCCTTCTGGGAGAAGTGGTCTGCAGCTGTACTGGGCTTAGGAAATCTCCCAACAGTGGCCAACTGCATGTGATTCCTTTGGCTTTAGCTGGGTGTTTAGAAAGCCATGGATACAGGCCTACTCCTTTAAGTGGCCATGCCAGCGCTACTGCATTGTAATGGAAATGAAATTGCAAATGGTAGCGGTTGACTTCTGTTCTTCAGCAGCTTCTGAAGTTCGCAAATAAAAAGAAACAAACTGAAAAACCTAATTTTCACAGACTACAAAACACATTTCAGAAATGGAAAAGGCAAAGGCAGAAAGGTGATTTTTGTGTTCTGAAAATACAGTACTTCAGCAGTACATGGACTTGTTAGTCCCTGATGCCCCATTAGATGGGAAAGTGGGCGTCTTCTTTATTAGACCTCCATAAAGGCCAACTGTTGTCAACAGCTAAAAAATTGAAGGGTGATTTGATGACTCTGATACTTATCTCAGACACTAGGGAGAGCACAGCTGCCCTTGCCCTTCAAATGTTCTGTCCAGTGGAGCTCTGCACTCAAAGACATATGCCCATCTGTGAAAATAATATGGGCATGTTGTCACCCAAAGCAAGGAAAAGAGAAATACCACAATGCGAACCTAGTAGAGGTGGAGCTGGCGTTTTATCCCTGCTTTGCTAATAGGCCCCCATTTAATTGGCCAGATAAGACTGTATTGAATCTGCAAATCATTACTGTCCAGGTATGTTGTCTGGGAAGTTATATAAAAGGTGGCTGGTCATATCTTCATAGGCTCTATGAGCTAAGAGGGTAAATTTGATTAATATTTAAGCAACAAAGGGAAACATTTAAGCTTTAATTACTTGACTATGGTACAGCTTGAAAGTATAACAGAAGTTTAGGTGAGTGAATATTTTGCTTGAATAAGAGCAGGTGGTGTTACCTCTAACAGGGTATGGAGTCTCAGCCTTGAGACCAAACATGATCTGGATAAGCTAAACATAAGTTTGAACTTACCTTTCCTCCCCCCTTTTTTTTTCTAACCAGGACATAAATTCCACAGAGGATGAGGTGTCTAACTTTGGGTTTAAACTCAGAGGTCTTTTTCAAAGCAAAGAAAGCACTAATTCACCTTCAGCTCCTGTCTGGAAGTGTTTCTGCCACAGGCTTTGCTGACTGGTCCATGTGTGAAGCCTCCTGATACTTGCCAATCACAAAAGCATTTACAGATCATGACCAGGTTCAAGCATGTCAGTTTTGTTGTTCAGCAAAGCTAATAACCTACGTGGAAAGAATCTACAATCTAGATTTTTTGACCAAGGCTCAAATCAAATGATCTGTCAGGATATGGAGAAATATGAGTCCTTAATACTCAAGACTGCATTCAGCTACAAGGGATAGATTCAAACACAGTGGCGTGACAAAAAAAAAATACAATTTATTTTTCTCATATAAAAAAATATCCAGATATAAACAAGCTAGTAGACCTAAGAAGGTAAACTAAAAAAGCCATAAAAGGCCCAGGCCCCTGCTAGCCTCTTGCTGTTGCACTCAATTTAGATTGTGCCTTTCAGGCTCCCAGTCTCAAAGTTATGGCCTCCCAGCCAGCATTCCAGGGAGAAAGGGTGACAGGCAAAAGCCATACTCTACCCATATCTGCCCATTTTTATCAGAATAAGATAAAGGTCCCAACAAACCCCTTTGAAAGACTTTCACTGAGATCTCAGCAAAGCATACTGGGCCATGCAACCAACCCTAACCGCAAAGCACAGCACAGCAGGGTAAGGGCAGGGAACAGATCCAAAAGCAAACAGACCACGAGCTAATGCACCTACTCTCATCTGCCCTCTTGCAAGTGGGGCTTACTGGTGACATTTTGTATAACTCTTATTTACTTCCTTCTCCACACATCTATTGCTGCTTAATGAGTTACTACAAAACTTGGTACCTGAGAATGCCACTGCTTTATTTACACTATGAATTTGTGTACCAAGAATATGAACAGGGCTCAGTAGGGAGGTTCATCTGCTCCACATGGAATTGCTTGGGGTCACTCACTGGTACCACGTTTTTTGACTTGTCTGGTCTAGATGATCCGAGAGCTTTGCCCAGCTTGACAGGAGAGGCTAGCAGACTGGTCCCTCTCTCCCTTCTCCATGTATCCTCAGAGCCTCTCATGTGATCTCCCAGATGAATAGCTGGGTTTCTTATATGCTGTCTTGATAATCCAAGACCAAGTGCTCCTGAAGACACTGGTGGAAAGTCACATTACGATCTATTCCCATCTTCACTACACACTGTTGGTTAAGTGGGTCACAAGCCAGTGCAAGTTCAAGAGCAGAGCATTAGACTTCACATCTCCAGGGTAAGGGTGTGAAAGACCACCCAGCCACCTCTACTCTCACACACTCCCATCCTCCCTCATACCAGGTTTCCAGGGAGAAGGGAATCTGCACCCATGATCAGATGTGCTGAGCTGATTTGGGGAAACATCTGTGTCACTCTAGCTGAACACTTCCCCACAGGCTTTGTTAGTGCTGGTTTTTTATTTTTTATTCTTTCTTCTTTTTAGAAAACTGGATTTATCTTTCATATCTTCCGATTTCACGGAGTGGAAGCTCTACCATCTCCCATTAGAATAGACTAAGTGAGGTGCTTCCCTATATTACCAAAGAAAATGCCTTCTAAGTAGCTCAGAACATATTCTTTTTAAAAATTGATTCTGTACAGTTCTGTCAATATCAGCACTCTTTCAAAATGAACTGATGCTGCTTAGTCAGAAATAACCTTAAGTAATCTGTTTGCCTTGCAGCTGGACCCTGACACATTTCTGGGTTGACAGGATCAATCAGACATGGAATGTTAAATGTGGCACAACAGAGAGTGATCATGGTTGGCCTTGCTCTTTGTCTATACCCCACAACACCTGGGTAAAGTAAGAGCCCAGAAGCAGAGGCTCAGTGAGCTCTGACATCCTTCAAGGTGCACAGAGAGTGGACATGTCCAGGCAGGTGTCCTCGGCTCTGATTCCAGGCTCTGTGCTCTTCCTCACAGACCTCGTGTGGTCCTGAACAGGTAAACACTTTCTTTTACCTTTGAAAAAGCCATTCCTGGTGACAATTATTAGTTTGCCAAGTACCTAAAAAGACCACTGCAATTCGTGTGATGCCCTTTAAAGACCTTTCATTTGCAGCAAGAGACAATACTTATAGATCTTGGTAATAATGGAGACAACTTCACCTGATGTACTTTGAAAAGCACTGACTCAAGTTGGCACCTCGTCCTCCCATTCAAACAGCCAGTGCTCATCCTCAGAGCACTGAGCACTCAGGATTTATCCATGGCTACTTACCCATCACCGAGCTTAATTCTCAACACATACACGTTAAATAAGGGAAATAGTTTCATTAGTTCCCTCTTTAGTGCTTTAAAAAAAAAAACAGGATTTTGGAATATCTGTGCTTGTCTCCCTATCTCGGATTTATGAAGATGAATTTTCCAGCACGTGTGGTCTGGGGCTATCAGAGTGGGTACATTTTCAAGGTCTTAAATTAGATTCTGTTGTAAGCTATAAGACCTCTGGCCAATTGTTGAACCTCTTCGTATTTCCGTTTTCCCTGCTGAAAAATGTAGGCAATCAGAGCACCTACAGAACTGTTCTGAGGATTAAATCTGTTAAAAATTGAAGCATTAGGAACAATGCTTGTCACAAACAGATATCTAGTAAGTGCTGGTTAACACTCTTATCACCTTCAGGATTCTCACAAAACTTCCCAGACCCAGCACTTCCTACGAGGGACCCAGAAGTGGTGTGTAGAGAAACTAAATCTGAACATGCTAAGAAGGACGTGGACACCGACCCCACCCTCACTCACTCCTGGACTTGACATCATGCAATGCTCTACCACCTCCAGCCCCTCTCATCCCCCAGGAGACAGCAACGTACCTGGGGGTAGAGAAGGAAAACTTGGAAATGACTGGGCCCGCATTTTCTCACCCAAATCTGCACATGAGAATTCAGAGCAGCCGTAAGAGCATTCAGGTGGATGCAGGGACGGTTCCAAAGGAACCTGAGGCCCTTTCCCTTCAGTTGCTTCAGTCTGGTTGAGCTGCAGACTATCAAGTAGAGCTACAGGGCAGGTGATGCTGCAATCCACTGCCCAGGCACCGATAAAGGCCTCTTCAAGTGTGAACGGCAGTGATTGGAAGTTGGCATAGCCAAAGAGGATCACAAAGAACTTTAGGTGTGAAACAACACTGTCCTTACATCCTAAAATAACAACAACAATGACACTGAACAAAAAAGGCTGCCATGCTGACAAATCCCTTTCATGAAAACAGCTGGGCTGACCCTCGTAGTCAAAGAAGATAGGGACAGGGTGTTTTAGCTTCGTATCCTGCCAGTCGACTCCTGAGAGCCTCTTACAGCCGCACTGGAGAGAGTTACGCAGCCCGTGTTCACATCCACTCAGAGCAGGTGGATACTTGAAGAAGAGGAGTGAGCCTCTGCTTCCCAGAGGTCCCCGTTAATGGCCCTATCTCAGCTCCGGGCGGAATGGCAGGATTGTGGATGAAATGCTTCTGTGTGCTCTTGTGTTTTCTCCTTCTGGCCGTTTCTCCTGTATCAGTACAGGAGTCTCACTGCTCCAGCCGCTTTTAAGGTTCTAGGCTTTGAGGCAATAGGAGCAACTCACTCCTTTTAAATGTGTTTATCTCAAATTCCTTGCAGGGTGTGACCCGAATCCTTTCTGTGTTGTTTCACAGCGCCTGGGGGCTGAGGGGTCTCCCTGACAATGTACCCCTTCAGAGGCTCCTTCTCTCCTGAAACTGATGCAGAGGCTCCCGCAGCACAGGGAAAGTGGGGTCCCTGGGGATACTTGGGACATAAGGCATGAGGTTCAAGAAAGAGGAGTGTGGAGTCAAACTAATGCCGATCCAAATTCCAGATCTACCTTCCGGGGGTCAAATTGGTATTGATTTCCTTCTCTCTATAAAGGAGATGAAAACCCCCTCCAGGAGTCTAGCTGACATGGGCCATATGTGGGGCACTCAGCCTCTATCCCCTCCCCCTGAAAGCACCGAGGGTCATCAGCTGTCCCCCACTGAACTGATACTGGTGAGATGGCAAATGCAAAGCCACTTCCTACTGAGAGTCAGATTTCTTTTTCCTTTCCTTGCTCTGGCACAACCAGAGAGTGGAAATGTGACTTAAACTTGCCCAATGACACTCTGTCCTAGTGGTCTGGAGTTGGAGCCAGAGAGGAGGAAAGTGTGCTCCAAGGAGCTGCCCATGGCTGCCACAGAGGCTTGCTGACTCTGGCACCCGCTGCCTCAAGACTGCAGAGCCAGCCTCCCAGCTGTCCGAAGCAGGATGGGGTCCTGCTTAGTTCTGCGTCTTCTCTCCAGACCATCCGCTGATGCCTGGAACTCCCAATAGTCTGAAAGTTGGCCACAGTGAATCTTTGTTGCTTAGTAACAATGAGCCTCCTGCCAGAGCATTGTGGGGAAATTCAGAGGAAGCCAAGTGCCAAAGGCCCAGCCCAACTCCAGGTAGACACTCACCAGTGATGATGCTTTCCCCTTCAATCCCCCTAGAAGGATCAGAGTAGTCAGTTTGTCTGAATAAATGCACATATGTGGCCAGAAGCCTTGCCTCTTCCCCCCAAATCTGACAGCTCAAAAGGAACCATACCTATATAATGAGGGAGGGAGGAATTCTTGAAGGGGAGCCCACTGTGAATGAACTTCTTAAAAAGCGAAGTTCATGAAATTGGGTACAAAAAGGCTATGCATTATTACATAATGGAGTTTCCACATACGAGCATTAAACTTTGTGAATCAATCATGTGAGAAAGAGAGAGGAAGAGAGAGAAGTTTAAACAGTTGATTTAAATGTCAACCACCTGTTCTACTCAATAAGCGTGTCTCCAAACTATGAAATGACAGAAATGAAGCCAGTGGTTCTCACCGGCTATACATTAGGACCACTTGCAGACTTCTCAAAAGTCCTGACAGCAGGGCCTCCCCCCAGACCAAGGCTGGGCCCAGACCATCCTAATGAACAGTTGCTCTGGTAACAAATTCCTCAGTGCATCTCAGTTCCTGGGGTCCTCGAAGGGTCTGTGTTTGACTCTGGGTTATTTTCCATACGTGGCCCTGAAATGCAGACCAGCTATTTCATCTAACGTCTAACCCACAAATCTGTTCTCTGGCCCAATAGTAAATGGAAAGCAGGTGGGGCAGTGATGGTCACGTACTACTCCAGTATTTCCTAAGTGACAAGGATGTGCCAGGTGGCCTACTAGATATGAAGAAACAGCAGGGGACAGCAAAATTTCTGCCTTGTGGAGCGTACATTCAAGTGAATGTAAAAACATATGGCAGGTGCAATTTAAAGAATTTTCAAGGAAAATTTGACTACACAATGTTACCTTAAATGTAAACTCAGAACCTCCTTCTGTGCAAGAGTTGAGTTCACTCTAAGGATGTTTGTTCCAAAACCATAATCCCGTCCAGTACTTTCTAACCAGGGGTGAAGGTGTCCACGGGGACATCTGGCAATTCCTGCACACGTTGTTGATTGTCACAATGCAGGGAAGGGGTAGTTAACAGGCATCTAGCAGGTGAAGGCCAGGGATGCTCTGAACACCCTGCCATGCCCGACTGCCCTCAGAGCAAAATATCATCTCATCCACCTGTCAACAGTGCAAGGTGAGAAATCCATTCCTATTCCCAGAGGGTTGGACTGAGCCTCAGAGGGGTTAGCCGAGAAAGACAGGGCACCAAAAAATCCTGGATATGACTTAACTCTCCAGGATCTCCGAGGAAAATGCAGATATGTCCCCCAGAACGCCCAGGCCATCTGTCTTCATGAGGCAAGCATGCTGTGCCCTGGCTTATGAAAACTCCATGCTCCCCAATATTCCCGCCCACCCTCCAAATTTACTGCTGCCTCCTTTTTAAACTGTCAGTTTAAGGCCTTGGCTAAATTTCTCCTGAGCCAATTAAGTTCTGGGTTCCAGGGATGGGTCACTACTCATGTACCCTAAGGTTCTATGAGCCACATCAATGCCCTTATACTAAATTCTCATTTTTGTTGAAACTGACTCAAATTGTGTTTCTATAGCTTCCAACCAAAAGAATTTGAAGAACACACTCCTGGGATTCAATAGTTTCCACTCTGACAAACACAGAACTTGAGGGTCAGCACACCTATTCTTAAGAAAAAGCTATAAAAAAGGGGAAAGTAATACATTTTCTTGAATTCAATGGAGAACTGAGGCTGTGGGACAAAGTGCTACCCCCAGATCTGGAGACATAGGTGTGATAAGGGAAGAAACAAATCAAAGTAAAAATAAAATATTTTCTTTTTCCTTTCCTTAATGGATCAAAAGACACTGCTTATGAGAAATAATATTCTGGTAATAATGAATTACAACACTATCCCCTGGGATACAAAGGAGTAATTGCAAAATTTCCTTTTAAGTTACTTGTATTATGTGTGAAGCACTCTGGCATTACAGAAAATTGGACTTGGATTAGTTAAAAATGTGTATTAAAAATTTTAGAGAAACAAGTAATATTTCTAGCATCCTTGATATAATAAGAGAGGATACAAAATGGAATCCTATAAAATATTAGAACCAGAAAGGATAGAAAAAGTGGGGAGTGATGTGAAGCAAATCTCTAACATAATTAATAGAAACCACTTGTAACCCTAAATCTATAAAAATTATTTTAAAAGGCATTCGTAGCCTTTTTTGTGACACTGACTTCTTTGGCTCTCTGGTGGAACCTATGAGCACCCACCTTCTCAGAATAATGTTTTTAATTAAACACATACATATAGAATTACAAAGGAAATTAATTATGCTGAAAAATGCATGGTCAATAATAATATAAGTATATAAGAATTATTTAAATATAACTGAACTAAACACAACAATTAAAAGAGAGATATTGTCAAAGTGGATTTAAAAATAATATTTACTTATATAATGTTTACCAAAATCCCACTTTAGCTATAAGGAGTCTTACAGGTTAAAAGTAAGGAAATGGAAAATGATAAAACATGCTAACGACAATTTTTAAAAAAGCTTCAGTATTTGAGGGCGGTGCCGGTGGCTCAAAGGAGTAGGACGCTGGCCCCATATACCAGAAGTGGTGGGTTCAAACCCGGCCCCAGTCCAAAAAAAAAAAAAACTGCCAGAAAAAAAAAAGCTTCAATATTTGTATTCATTTTAGACAAAGCAGATTTTAGAACAAGGGATATAATCATGGATGAAAAGGAAGTATTATGTAATGACAAATGGATTAATTATCCAAGAAGCTATAACAATCCTAAATGTTTATGCCTCTAACATATACATATCAAAACATCTGAGGTAAAAAATTAATAGAATTGAAAAGATAAATAAACCTTCTGTTATAGCTGAAAACTTTAACAATCCTGTGAGTAACTCATAGCTCCAGCAGGCAGGAAATCAGTAAGGATATTGATGACCTGAGCAGCTATATCAATCAACTCGATCTAATTGACAATTATGGAATAGTCCAACCAATAGAAACAGAATACATATTCTTCTCAAGGTCACACTAAATACTTGCCAAAAGTGATTATATTCTAGGCCATTCAACCTTAAATTTAAAACATAAGTAGAAATTATACAAAACATAGTCTCAGGCCACAATTGGAATTAAACTAGAAATCAATGCTAGAAAGATAGATGACAAATCCAACAAATGTTTGGAAATTAAACATCACACTTCTAAATAACCCATGAATCAAAGAAATCTCAAAGAAGTTTAAAAGTATTTTAGGGTGGTGCCTGTGGTTCAGTGAGTAGGGTGCTGGTCCCACATACTAAGGGTGGTGAGTTCAAACCTAGCCCTGGCCAAACTGCAAACAAAAAAAAAATGAATAAATAAATAAAAATAAACAAACCTCACACAAAAAAAGTATTTTAAAGTATGTTGAAATGGGCTCAGCACCCATAGCTCAGTGGTTAGGGTGCAAGCCATATGTACCGGGGCTGGTGGGTTTGAACCCAGCCCGGGCCTGCTGAACAACAATGACAACTACAACAAAAAATAGCCAGGTGTTGTGGCAGGTACCTGTAGTCCCAGCTACAAGGGAGGCTGAGGCAAGAGAATCACCTAAGCCCAAGAGTTTGAGGTTGCTGTGAGCTGTGACACCACAGCACTCTACTGAGGGCGACATAGTGACACTCTGAAAAAAAAAATGTTAAAATGACTATATAACTTATCAAAATCTCCTGGATACAGTAAAGCAATGCCTAGAGAAATATTTATAGCTTTAAAACTATGCAATGCATTAGACAAAAAAGATCTAAAATCAATAGCCTAATCTAAAATTAATTTACCTTAACTTAGAAAACTAGAGAAAAAAGAGCAAATTATAGCTACATCAAACAGAAGAAAGGAAATAGTACAAATCAAGGAAGTGATCAATGAAATTGAAAACAGAAAAAGATATATTAGGCAAAATTAAAAGCCGATTCTTTAGAAAGGTCAATGAAATTGGCAAAATGCTAGCTAAGTGAATAAAAAGGAGAAGAAACGAAGTATCAACAGCAGACGTAAAAGAGGACAACACTACAGATCCCACAGAAATTAAAAAGATAAAGGTGTTTTGTTATTGTTGTAGAAATATATTGCACAGTCTTGTGAATAGAGTGGTAATAACATAGTATATATTTAAAATTGCTATAAGTTTCAAATATTCTCACCACAAAAAAATAATCATTTGAGGTGATGAATGTTAATTAGCTTGATTTAATAATTTCACACCAAAACACTTTTTAGTGATAAATATATACAACTATAGTATATACAGTTGCATGATACATATATATGTACATATAGTATATATGGTTGTATATATTTAGCATAAATATATGCAATGATTATCTGCCAATTTATAATTTAAAAATAAAAATTAAAAAAACAGAATAAGATAGCAAGTCATACAACAGCCAACTCTAGATCAGGGATAAGGCAGCACAGCCTTTCCCACCACTTCCGCTCTGCGTTGTTCTAGAGCAGGGGTCCTCAAACTTTTTAAACAGGGGGCCAGTTCACTGTCCGTCAGACCATTTGAGGGCCATAGTTTAAAAAAAAAAACTATGAACAAATTCCTATGCACACTGCACATATCTTATTTTGAAGTAAAAAACCAAAACAGGGGCGGCACCTGTGGCTCAAAGGAGTAGGGTGCCAGCCCCATATACTGGAGGTGGTAGGTTCAAACCCAGCCCTGGCCAAAAACTGCAAAAAAAAAAAAAAAAAAAAAAAATGGGAACAAATACAAATAAAATATTGAAAATGAAAAAAAGGTACCCCTTTTCTGAAAAAAAAAAAAGACCTCCTAACTTCAGAAAAAAAAGATCCCCTTCACAGCATTAAAAAAAGGCCCCACTAACTGCAAAATAAAAAAAAAAAATAGATCTCCTAACTTCAAAAACAAACAAAAAAAATGAACAAACTTGTTCTTACCTCAGTCCTTAGGCAGCAGCAAGACTCTGCACAGGCAAGTTCGTGAATCCTCCGATCAGGAGTCTCAGTCTCACCCAAGACTGAGAGGAGTTGTCAAGAGACAGAGAGAAGGAGGGGAGTTGGAGAGTGCGGCACACATTCCACACATGTGCACTGCGGCCTGGGACAAGTCGGCTGCTAAGCAGGACAGGCACCGGTGGCAAAAACACCCCGTGGGCAGGATAAATGTTCTTGGCGGGCTGCATGTGGCCTGCAGGCTATAGCTTGAGGACCCCTGTTCTAGAGCCATATGGAACAGTGCTCCAAAGCCAAAGTAGAAAAATTTGAGCAAGAAAACAAAATAAAATTGGATTATAATTCAAGTATACAATGACCATCCAGGAGCCTTCACTGTAATAACTACATTATTAAATAAATAAATATGAACAGATGTCACCCATGGAAATTCAAATGATTTATAGAGATATAATACCCTCCAAGAAGATGGAATATCATTGCCCTCCCCTTCCAAAGAATATACTATGGGGAGGCATAGGAGAAAATTATCTTTATAGTGAACAAATCCAACAAGCATGACCTCAGCCAGGGGCACCAAATTTACACCAACACAGATGTCATGTGGGCTATACATATACTTGGTACGATGTCATAAAAATGGCACTGTACCTCCGCAGTTCCCCTCCCCCAAATCCATTACCCCAACCTAATTATAAGAATTGACATCAGGCAAATACAACCTAAAGGAAATCTCACAAGTCAGCCAACCAGTAGCTCTGAAGACTGTCAAGGTCATCAAAACCAAAGGAAGTCTAAGATGTGGCCACAGCAAGAAGAGTACAGTGAGACCAAAACATAAGGCAGCCTCCTGGGCGGGGTCCCGGATCAGCAACAGGACCTCAGGTGAAAACCAAAGGGGGCTGGATAAAGTACAGACTTTAGCTAATAACGTCTCAACACTGGTGCATTAGTGATGGCAGATGTGTCATACGAGGGTAACGTACTCATGGAAGGGAAAGCCAGCCGTGGGGCACATGAGGACACTCCACACTGACGTCACGGCTTCTTTGTAAACCTAAATCTATTCTGGAATAGAAAGTCTGCCTGACTCTCACTCCTTTCTCCACGTGAAGTAAGTCCTCCAATCCCCACTAGGTGACAAAGGTGGGCACAGACCAGGTGTCACTGGGCACAGGTGGGATTTGGAAGACCAATATCCTTCCTCTTTGCAACAGCTCCTAGTTCTCCGTGACAGGGAAACACCCCGTGCAGAAGGATGTGTCCTTAAAGGAACTCATCTCATGGTGATAAGAAAACTAGAAGATCCATGAGGCAGTAGGAGCTTCCTAGAGATGGTCACGTCTTATGTGAGTGTACCCAGAACAGGGGAAACTGAGGAAGGGGTTTGTTTGGGTGCTGTAGGTCTGCTGTGTCCATACCCGGCACCCACCCTCCCTCAGACTCTGAATCACTGAGCCAGGCCCCTGGTCTCTTACTAACTCTGGAGACCCAGGATATCTATCAAATAACCATTTTATTCATTATTTTTTACTTAAATCAGCCAGAATGAGATTTATGGTGCACAGCACAGAATATGGTTGAATACACCAGACACAGAATAAGGAGAGTTCCTCCTCTGGGCCAAGGCAGGTTCAAAGATCATGTTATTGAAGTGATTTAAACTCAGGCCCACTCTCAAACTACCACACCATTTCCTAACAAGCTTAAAATCTTCTGCAAAGTAGGCTTCCCAGATCACTAAAGACTGTCCTTTGTGTGTTATCCACCCCAGATTTACTCTTATTCCTTATCAAACATTCCTGTTTTACTTTCTTGCGCTCTCCCTTGTACATTTCATCTTGGCAAGAATTTCACCTGGATATCAATGTCTTACTCTGGGCAGGTCTTAAACCTAGTAGAAGGCATATGGTGCTTAAACCTAGTAGAAGGCATATGGTGCTTAACAAATTCTTGAGCATTTAAAACTGCAAATGCTCAGGAAAGTATATGTATTGAGTAACAATCAACAGTTTATTCATTCATTTAACAAATTTAAGAATGCCCCTGAATTTAAGAAAAGCTTTTACTCTCCTGAGTTTTGTCCCACTGTTCTACACCTTCCACCTGATCTCTCTGGGCTGTGAGGTTACTGAGCTGATGCCACACAAGTCACGTGGCTGGAGCTGACCAGAGCTCCTTTGAAACTGATTTTCCATGGGGAAGAGGAGCTGGAGAGTAGCTGGTGAAGATGTGAAAGAAAGAGCCCCATTTCTTATCCTCTTCCAGACTCATGATTCAGTCTTTTAGAGACCAGGATACCTGTGAATATCCCTCTCCATGGGGGAGAGACAAAAGCTAGAAGAATGTGTGGTAAGAAGAATATGGAAGAATGGGCTCAAATGCTGAGGGATGCTTCAGATGTTCACTTGAAAAAAAATACTTTCCGAAATTAAAAAAGATCCTTAGATGTCTAAGGAATGAAAGCATTTGCTTTTCTTTTTCTGAAGATGTCAGCTTTGAAAGAAACAAAAAGTAAGGTAGAGCAGACTTTGTAAGATGACAAATAGCTGAACATGTTCTTGTTCTCAAAGTGTAAAACACACACACATCACCCTGCAATCATGGGCACACAGATAACGGGGGGAGGTGTGCAGTGGTGGCCAGTCACCATCCACAAAGAATTCAAACTGCAGCTGATGCTTCTGTCCATAGTTTACTAATCTGGATGGGATCCCTCCCGGTTGTCCCATTCAGGCAACGGATGTCCTACTGGCACTTGACCTATAAAAAGATGAGCCCACTTCTAGACAGTGTTAGCACTGTCAACACAGAACATCTAGAAACAAAAGTCGCAATTCAGGGAAGAGCACCCCAGGACATTTGGCTAGATCCTTCAGGGTTATTTATAGCAGATGGCCAGACAGAACGGACGCATGCAAATTCTAAATATTTGGAAGCTGAGCTAAATTAGTGTCACATTGATTTCATTTAAAAAGATATACAGTTTTATTATTTTCTATTTATGAGAATTCAAACTAAAGGCTAATATTAATATTGCCAGGTCCTAGTTTACCTCCAGCTTTTTTCGTAAGTGAATGAGATTCATTTGTAATTAGAACATTTTAAGCATGTAGCAAGCATATTATTAACGCAAGCTCTTAAAGAAACAGAGTATAACATCTTATCAAGTTAAACATATAATTCATGAAATATTTATTTCACTATTGTCTTATCTAGAAAACTGATTTTTTTTTTTTTACAAATTTTAATTGCTGGGCTCTGAACAAATATACTTTTGCCTTACAACTCCAATTTTCCAATCTGTGACTTACAAGTGGAACCACTAAATTGAGATGAGTCAAATGAACTTGCAAAGGTTTGGATCCTTAAATTGTGTAACTCTGGCAACCTAAATTTCTCTTGTTTTTGTCACAGATTGCCAAAGATAAAAGCCACCCTAGAGTCCCTAATGGACATGTTTAGTGTGCAATAAATAGTCATAATCATGGGATAACAAGTCTTTTTGTGAAATTCAATACCACACACACAACTGCTTCCCCAAAAAATAGAATGTGGATCTCAGTCAAAGCTGCGGAGGATTTGGGTTTTAAACCCTGGGTCCAAGAAATCAACAATCAGTATTCGGCAAACGTAAAGGATGGACAGGATGAAATGCTGCAAGAATGTAGCTCCCATTTTCAAAACCTTTGGTTTCCATGAGCAAAATATTTCTCTGCATGAGCCACCATCTCTACAGAGAATAGTACATAAAACTGCTGAGGCTGGAAAAGCAAAACAAAGCTACCAGACCACACGGAGGACCTATGACCAGCTGAGTTTAGATCCGATTTCCAGAGAGGGACAGAAGGCAGAGCTAATGAGCGCTCAGCCCCACAGATGTGTTTATGTGCCCTAAATCCCTGCGGCTAATCCCTGCATGCACGTCAACCCAAGCTGAAGGTTTTTACCTTGAAGCACTTACTCGAGTTCCATCATCAGATTAACATTGCCCATTAGTTTTGGCTTCTTTAGTTAAAACTGAAAAAGCAGTCCTCATACTGGGTCATCATCAACAGAACATAAATGCACAGAGTAGACTCTGAACCATGATTTATTTTCTTAAACTCACTCACCCTTTACAGATACAAAAGCAAAGAAAAAAACAAAAACACAGAAAGAAAAAGCAGCCAGAAGCCCAGATTGAGGGGTAAGAGAGAACTGTTCGCTCTTGGAGCAACTTTAAAAACCCAGATAGAGAAAATACCTTCCATACAGTAGCACTCCTGTTTTCTGGAGTTATAACACACATTTTCTTAGATTGTACTTCAGGTCAAGTTGTTGAAGTATGTAGGAACATTAGGACAATTGCAGTCACCCAATAACATGTATACTGACTAGCTGTTATAATCAACTTAGCCTGTGTTCAAAACAAAACAGAACTAAAACTCTGTAATGAAAATACAATCAAGCCAAGGCGAGTAGCTTCTCTCCTACATTACATTCCAAGAAGAAAACCTGCCCATATTTATTCTAAAGTACGCAGTAGTTATTTTAAATGTCTTGTCTTTGGTATGTTCTTATATAAGAAACTCAACAAATTCTACTGTATATTCTTCACACGTTATGCTCATTTATTTTCTTGAACACTAAGTTCTATTTCCAGGGAGAAACAAAATGATAACTTTGAGGTTGGTACCATCTTATACTTAGAGCTTACAGATTTGGAATAGCTTTTGAGTTGGCAAAACCATGTTCTCTATCCTCTCTGACAACTGCTGCGATCCTCTTTGCAGTCTGATTTCAACTGTGAGGCAGTTAACTATCCAATTCGAAATGGCTCCCGTTGGGGAACTTTTAGCATTCTTAAAACTTGCTGATAATACCCTAAGCTAAGGCAGCAGATATAACATCACAATCCCACCCACCCACCCAGGAGCTCCTGGATGGCCTGGGAAAATCTAATAATTATAATATTTTCACGCTCAATTTCCAGGCCCCAAGATTACACTGGTTTCTCTGTATTTTGGAAAGAAGATGGAGTTTGTAAACGTGTGAAGGCTCTGCTTTGGAAAGGGATGGCACAGTTCTGATCAAATCATGGGCTTCTCGAAAGCACCCCTCCTCTCTGAGAAGCACAGGCAGAGGTTCTGAGCCAGCTTACCTCAACGTGAAGTGGTCTTCTGTAGAATTTTTGGAGATGGAAACGGGAAAAGTCAGCACGTCTCCTTGTCTCACCGCCTTTGGCAGGTAATGAATGGCCACGTTGCTGTCCAAACGCAGTTCTCTCAGGGAGGGCTGGCGGTGGGTCTGGTGAAGAAAGACACTCCCAATCCTGTGCAGAGGGGGCCCAGACTCATCGATGTCATTGTGGCCCATCCGAATCCCACTGCCTCTCCTCGCGTCCGTCCTGACGCAGTCCCCGCGCTCGCCCCCGGGGTGCACCGTGTAGTACAGCTCCACCGGACTGCCCTCCGGCTGCTCCACCGGCTTCTTCCTCCCAGCGACCACCGTCGGGGGGCTGAACCAGCCGGGCAGCAGCCCCAGCTCGGCCA
>CAUYON010011858.1:0-28482 GCA_963573935.1 Arctocebus calabarensis | reverse complement strand
CTTTGCCTATTACTGATTACACTAATCAGATTTATGTTTTCCAGAAATGTCATCAAGCCACACGCAATAAAGATGGTTCCAGTCCATGAACCCCTGTATCACTCTCCTCTGGAGAAACCCCAACTGCCCCCTTCTATCATCTCCCGATTCAGCAGGAAGCAGTTAGATCGAGTCTTCGCCCCTTTTCCCTAACAGCAGTTGGAGTTTCTACTCAGAGAGGGAGAACTGATGCAGCACAATTGGCGCTCTAGCCAGCTCAGCGGGGCTGGCGGACCTGCCGCCTCCTCCTTGGCAGTGTCGGTGGTGCGGCAGCCAGCTGAAGAGCCAGCGGGCTGGATGACAGGCAAAGAGGGGGACCTCCAACCTCCACCAGAGGCTCCAATTGCCAAAAAGGCTGGACAACTGCTGAGGAGACACCTGTGCCTTGGTGTCTCCTTAACTTCACAGTTAGGACTAAATGTGGAACCCCCATTTCCTATGCCTAGGTCAATTTCTTGTGAATTTCCTAGGCCTCAATTCCATGAATGGACTGTATCCATTCATTGATACATTCATTAACCTTGCCCCTGGTGGAAGGGACTGTATTCATTCGTTCCCTGGCCAAGGAACCCATACACCTATATATACCCTGAGACTAAAGGCCTAAAGGAGGAGATGGGGAAAGATCGGGAGAGAAACGGAGAGAGCTTCTCTCTCCCCACTTGAACTCTCTCCCTCTACCAGGAGCTTTAGTGTTTTCTGTATTCTTTTCTGTAAATAAATTCTGTCTTACCAAAATAATAATAATAATAATAATAATATTTTCTCTAGTTTATTGTAATAATACAACACATAATACATATACAAAATATGTGTTAATCAACTATTTGTGTTATAATGAAGGTTTCCAGTCAGTAGTAGGCTATTAGTTGTTAAATTTGGGAGGAGTCAAAAGTTATATGTGGATTTTCATCCATGGAGTCACTTCCCCTAGCCCCTGTATTGTTTAATAGTCAACTGAATATGAATTTTGCAAGGAAACAAACATTCAGACCTTAGTGGGGGAGGGGGACTTGAGACAGGGTATTGAGGAGATTTGACATTCTGAATGGAAGCTTCATGGGGTACAGGGCAAACATAATTGATTCATGATGTCTGTTCTTCTCACCCAATGGAGAAAACATGGTGGGAGTACACTTGCTAACATTGATCTCTGTGGCAATAGTTAACCTGAACCAGAAATAATATCAAGTCTAAAATCAAGGGGAAATACTGAAGCCCATGATACTTGCATTAAAAAGTGTATACATGATTCTTCAAAACTTGTTTTTTTAATTCCATGTCATTTCCTCGCTCACTAAGCTAACTCTTAGGGTTAGTTAGCCTTTATTCCTGGGCAACCTTTCATCCTTTTTCTAGTGAGATCAAATTTTAGTTAAACTTATTTAAAAGTTCCTCTACTTACCTGTGTCCCTTAATATAATAAATTTATATATTGTAAGTATTTATTTTGGTGTGATTTATCCTGAATTATGCTTTGATCAAATATTCTGTTCCAAAGATCTTGAAGTCAAATGTTGCATATATAAGGTTGAACAAACAGGTGTGGTTGTCTTTGACCAACATCAGTGCCTACAAATCACTTTTAGGTAATGATATTAACAGCAATTAACATTTATATGGAACATTGCTATTCACAAAGCAATTTCACATGCTTTATTGTATTAACAGGTTAGCTATAATTTCTGATGTTCACGAATTTTTTAAATATAAAGAAATTGCCCACATTATAGAATTCTGAATGAGTCTGAAAAGGTAAAAATACACAAACTCTGTCACTGAATGCTCACTTACACACACAACAGTCCTCTTAATAAGCAGATATTTCTACAGAACGATGAAGTATTACAGTTGCTTTATTTATTCAAAGCAACACAGATTTCTATTTTTGGCTCATTCAAAGTGAATTCAGAAATTCAGACAGAGATTTGAGCAGACAGAAGCGCTTCCTGGCATCCGCTAGAAAAGTTGAGATCATGATGAGAGCTGCTAGGTCAAGTCTCACACCAAGTATAAAGCTAATGATTTCACAAATGCCTACTTCAGCTTTATGTACAACAGATCTCTGTAAATTTTAAGGTTCTGATTTCTAAGAGCTATTGAGAGCATCACGGTTTTAGATTCACTTACTTCTTAATTCATGGAGAAGAATGACTCTTAGATAATGTACATGTTACATCAAAAAAAGGCAAATATTAGCCTACTATATGCTGAACAATTTCAACCGTACCCATAATTACATACACACACACCACAAAAGGCTTCCTTGCTGTAAGATAGCAAAAGTGCTAAAGAAATGAGCGGATTCAATGGTGGCCCAAAGTCTCCAAGGTCACAAATGGTGCTTTGACAAGAATACAATGAAAATTTTGTGGAAGCTTCAACACTTCTCACTGCTGCTGCTGTCCTCAAAAATACTCCTGTCACAGGTGCTGTTGTTTCCTATTCAGGTGTGCTTCTCTGAGGCAGTCCACCCACCCCTCAGTGTGTGGGTATCAACCTTGACTGTGGGGGCCAACCCACCTGCATGCTCTTGAGAGGTGCTATCTTCCCTGGAAAGGTGTCCATAGGCAGCACCAACTGAGTTGGGGTATAACAGCTCAGCAAAACACTCTCTGTGATGCAATTCATGCTTCAGAGCTTGCTGTGGAATTTAGCTCAACCTAAACTCCTCCTGAAACTACAGTAGAACCTCTGTCAGTTGACACTCAAGGGACTATAACAAACTGGTCACTATAAAGAGGTGGTCAATAACATAAGGAACTGGGCCTACTGCCCTGATACGTACATGTGGCACAGGTCTGTCTATGAAAATTAGGTCAATTTAAGGATGGTCCATGTAGGGAGGTCAACTATGGAAGTTCTACTGTGTATTTTGGCCTAGTATATACTTCTGTCCTGTCTTGTTTCCTTCAGTTTCATATAGATTACTCCTAAGAGCACACCCTTAATAAATCCTTCACATTAGAATCTTCAACTCAAACTTTTTTTCTAAGAAAGCCTATTAAGACACTATCTTAGACACTTAAAAATTCATTGCTGATGATAATATAGTTTCCAAAACAGCAATAAGTGTAATGTGGTACAAGTAGATCAGTGGAGAATAACAGAGGAAACAGAAATAGATCCACACTCTCACACCCATCTGAATCTCGACAACAGCATCAAAGCAACTCAATAGGGGTGGTGCCCATAGCTCAGTGGGTAGGACGCTGGCCACGTACCCCGAGGCTGGCAGGTTTGAGCCCAACTCAGGCCTGCTAAACAACAATGATAACTACAAAAACAAATAGTCAGGCGTTGTGGTAGGCACCTGTAGTTCTAGCCACGTGGGAGGTGAGGCAAGAGAGTCACTTAAGCTCAAGAGTTTGAGGTTGTTGTGAGCTGTGACGCCATGGCACTCTACCAAGGGCAACAACTTGAGACTCTGTCTCCAAAAAAAAAGCAACTCAATAGGGAAAGGAAAATCTTTTCCAAAAATATTCTGGAACAACTGAATAGCCATATGGAATCTTGACACCTATCTCATACCTTATACAAAACTTAGAACTAGATAATAGACCTAAACATAATGATACAACTATAAAACATTTAAAATAAATGTGTGGAAATTTTAACTTATAAAAATTATCAAAAATAATCAGTGATGGGAAAGGAAGCATAGAAGAAACAAGTAGGGCAGCATATCAATAATTGTTGAGCTGAGTAACAGATTGGTGGGGGTTCATAATGTTACCTTGCTCATACATGTGCAAATACATACATGCTTGATTTATACATGGTGAATTGATTTTCAATGAAGGTACCAAGGAAAATGAATAACCTGCCCAAAAAGTAGTAGCAGAATAACTGAATATTCATATGAAAAAATAATCCTATTCACATCATACACAAATTTATTTTTCTAAATGGTTTATAGACCTAAACATAAATCCTAAAACTATAAAACTTCTAGAAGAAAATACAGAAAATTGATGGAACTTTAAGGTAGGCCAAGACTTCTTAGATAGGACACAGAAAACACAAACCATAAAAAATCTGAAAAATTGGATTTCATTAAAACTAAAAAGTCTTTTTAAAAGACAGTGTTAAGAAAATGAAAAGGAAGCCCATGACTGTAAGAAATATTCTCAGTACATATGTCCACTAGAGAATATGTATCCAGAACATGTATGGTATTCCATGACTGAAAGGATAAACAAGAAATAAAAGTAGCATACTGGACAAAAGATTTGAATAGTTATTTCACACACAAAGATATATGAATGGCCAATAGGAACATGAAGAGATATTTGACATTGTCATCAAAGTTTAAATTAAACCACAAGACGCCAATAAAGCCACTAGCATGGCTAACATTGAAAATGTCTAACAAATCCCAGTGCTGCTAAGATGTATGAGAAACTCTCATCCTTTTCTGATGAGAATATATACTGGTGTAGCCATTTTGGGAAAGAGTTTATACTTTCTGAGAAACTTAGATATACGCTTACCATAGAACTCAAAACTTTACATGTAAGTATTTACCCCAGAAAAATGAAAATGTGTTTTTAAAAATTCTTTTATATGAATAATTTTAGGAGTATTACTGCTAACAGCCCAAGCTGGAAGTAGTTCAAATGTCCATCAGTTGGTGACTAGATGAATGAATGGGGAGCACACCCCTACAATGGGAGAATAAGCTGAGGCTGTAGAGGAAATATTAATGGCAGAATATTGATAGTTGTTGAAGCTCATGAATAGATAAGTGGGGTTTCATTTTGCTACAGATGGTCCCCAACTTGGTGATAGTTTAACTTAACAAGTTTTCAATTGTACCAAATGACGATTCGGTAGGAATTGTACTTCAGATTTTGAATTTTGATCTTCGCTTGGGTTAGAGATCTCTGGTATGACACACTGTCAGTGCAGGGCAGGGACAGAGAGCCAGTCGGTCATGCAATCATGAGGGTAAACAATTGCTACTCTCACAACCCGCTGTAGACCAAGAAGCATCTCTATCTGTTTACTTTCTGTGTTTGAGGTTTTCCATAACACTAAGTATTTTTAAAGTTACATGACAATCTTATTTTTAAAAAGAAATCATTAAAATGGTCTACTCATTGATCTAGTAATTCTCCGGCTGAAAAACTTTTCCTAGAAAACAATAAAAAAACAGAACTAAGCTACATGCATGAAGACATTCATTTAAACTGATAATGTTGGAAAAATTTAGAAAGAGGACAAATATATAAAAACAAAGCAATGTTCAAGAAATCATATTTACTCCAAAGAATACAAGGCAGCTATTATAATTCATTAAAATGAATAATAGCTAATATTTATTCTGTACTTTCAATATGCTAAGCCTTATTCTGAGCACTGTAGTTGACCTAACTGATTTAAAACAAATAATATGTAAGAACATTAGTTCATGTAATAAATATTATCTACCACACAAAGCCAAGAGTATGCTAGAAACTAACACAAAAATGAATGAGGAAGAAAATGTCATCCTCAGTCTCATGGAGCATAGGAAAGTCTTTTGGAAGATGTAGATAAATACAGAAACAATTATAATACAATGTAATAAGTACACTGAAAGGGTGAAAATATTTGTCTTTTAATTTCGGGAGCAAAGTGAAGATGAAGGTATGGTTCCTATATGATGACAGCTCTGTAATGAACCAGGGCTAAAAGGAAAAGCTTGCTTTCTTTAGGTTATATAATTATTATTTATTTTCTATTTTGAATTCCATTAATTTTGCTACAATACTTTAGTGTCATTTAGTCAAGTCACCTACATATCAACGGATTAATTTAGTAGTAAGCAGGATTTGTTGTATATATATTTTTAAATCTAATTAATTTGGGCTCAGTGCCTGTAGCTCAGCAGCTATGGTGCCAGCCACATACACTAGAGTTGGTGGGTTTGGTTCAAATCCAGCCCAGGCCAGCCAAACAACAATGAGAACTACAACTAAAAATAGCCAGGCATTTTGACAGGCTACAATCCCAGCAACTTGGGAGCCTGAGGCAAGAGGATCGCGTAAGCCCAAGAGTTTAAGTTTGCTGTGAGCCGTGACGCCACAGTCACTCTATTGAGGGCAACCAAGTAAAATTCTGTCACAATAAATAAGTTAATATATAAATAAATATAAAATCTAATTAATTTGGCAATTCTTTTCTTGGGTTTCTCCTACTGATCAGAGTAGTACAAAATATAGTTACTGGTCCTGACTATAATGGTAAAAGTCTGGTGGCATGATTAGAATCAGCAGGGGAGCCTTAAAAACCCAAGGAGGCTTGGTCCCACCCACTGGCAGAACAATAGGTCCCTTTTTCCAGTGTACCATTCAGGAAGTTTTACATCTATAAGTACTTTTCTCTGGCTATGAAGATAATTTACTCACAGAGACACTTCCAAAATTGATTACACAAAATATGCACCTTTTATTTATTTTTCCATATCCTAAATTGTGAGCTCAGAGGAGTGTGCATTTTATATCACTTGCCACAGGCGAGGTGACAACAGGATGCCAAGCACGATTAAGCAAAGGTGGTTTTCTCTCGCGCCAGAATTTTTATCATCCCTCAATCCACAGAAAAGACATCGTATACAAAGAGAGTGGAGAATGCACACCAACTCACAAACGCCAGAGCTCCGAGAGGCCCAGCGCAATCACAGGCTTAAGGTGGGAATGGTCTTGTTCCAAATGAAATAGCAAAACTGACTTTTCCCCCAGCCCACCTCTACCTTCTACCCTTGCAAAAATCCAGAGTACCAGTCACACTTTCACACACAGAAGACAGGGTACTCAAAGGGGTGCGTGAGGCCAATGTTTCCTTCTTCCTCTAGAGCTGACTTTCCTTCCACGGGGTGTGCACAGCCTTCCCCCTCGCCTATGCAATGTAAACTGTTGTGGACAGTCCAGACGGACGCTGTGGAAGGCAGGGATAATAGCTATTTAACTTGCCTGCTACAGTACTTAGCACAGAGATGCATGCATGTGGATGCCTAATAAGCCATGCAGTAAAATTAGCCTAATTCTGCTTAGATTCCTTGTTTCATCAGCCTTTGGGGAGACAATGATAATTAGTTGAAATAGCTGGAAAATAACACTTAATCATAGAAAACCAATGCAGAAAAATTATCAAAAACAAATTGTCTTTGCCTAAGGTACATTTCCATCTGAGAAAAAGAGCAAAATTAAGCAACTGCCAAACTCCTCTAAGCCTTATATGCCAGAATGTTGGAGTTTATTTTTTCTTCTCCTTTTTAATGTGATTGCTCTGGGCGGACATTTGACTAAGATTCTCAGATGGGTCAAGACCTCAGCAAATAATTAATGTGAGGATGTTTTAATAGACAGTTTCACGATTTATTTTAATCTTTAGTATAAAATATAATTAAATGCACAGCATAACTCTCAAATGCTGGATTCTTTCAGGTTTAGAGGTAAGTATTTTTTCTTAAAGTGCTTAAAGACAGACCAACTAGTATTTTTGAGAGAGGACGCAAAGAAAGGGGCTTCAAGGAAGCCTGGCCTGTCAAATAAGAAGTCTGGAGGGTCCTTAAGAATGTGGGTGTGAGGTCACCTAGGTAACCAATGATCAATAAAGACAGACAATAATCAATGACCAGTAGAAAAGGGCAATACTGCCCGGAGGCACAGAGAGGCCAATGAAAGACTTGTGCCCAATTTCTAACAGAGAGAAAAGAGAGGGACCCACTACCAACTCTCTTTGGAAGTGCTCTAATCTTTCTTTTAGTTCTTAAATAAAATTTCTCTTTGTTACACTGAGATGCGTGCAGGTTACTTTGCTCTCTATCCACCTTGCCTTGACTGCTGCTGTTTTATTTTCTGTTTCCCATTCATTTTTGCTTGCAATTACTGTGTGCCTCTGTTGCACTTTTTTCTAGCTCAACTTAGTAATCAAACCATGTCAATTGGATTTAGGGAACCAGGAACCCTGAGCCCCAACAATTTTGTGTTTGATATACTGACTTGCATAACGCCTGACATGGGAACGAAAAACAAAAGGAACTAGGGCAAGCTTAACCTGAAATAACACAACTGGTTCTGCTACTTGAGTTCACGTTAAGCACCTTTCTAAAAATTGAAAGTGTGATTAAACAAGAGTATGCTTATAATGTGTAGGTGGTTAGACCATCGGGCTCTCCAAAGGCAATTAAGGTGTCAATTAAAGGGAAAACGAGTTCTGGGGTGCAGTAGAAAGGTGGGGGATATTTTCCTTACACTTTAACAGCATAGAGATTAAGAAACACAAACGCAAAGGATATCCGTTGCAACACATTTTAAATAGTTTCTTTTCATTTCTACTCAGTCTTTTTGCAACAATGACCATTTCCAGCTCCCCACCCACACAGCACACAGCCCCTGGGAGGAGTGAGGGCTGCTTCTGCCTGCAAACTTCCTCATCACCCTCGCTGGGGCTACAGCTTGCTGACTAAAGAGGCCTGTGTGGCTCGTGCTGTTCTATTTCCTTTTCCTGGCGGAAAGTATTCAAGCAAGATTCATGCCTACTTTAGTCTAATGCTATGCAAAATGATGGCTTTGGTTCTGCCTCCCTATTGCCTTTCTCTATAGCCTTCAAAAAAGTCAAAGACAAAGCCGAGGGAAGAGAAACGACTGTGTTTGTGCAGCCCCTGTTACTGCAGGGTGAGGAAGGCAGAAGGGGGAGGCATGCCTACAGAATTGCTGATGCCAGGGAGCCAGAGATGGAGAACATGAAACAGACTCCAGGGCGCCATCTGACTTTGACAGAACTTGCAACTGTGTCAACCGTGAAAATCATTTCAGAAAATCAGCCCTGACCCCTCAAGAGCAAAGATCAGCATCCTTCTCCTGCTACAGCTGCTTTAAAGTAATCCCCACCACCACCACCACCAAGCAGGTAATGTTCTTGGAGTTCTGTCCTATTTGGCTTCACGCATCCTTTCGTCTCTGAGATATGAAATGCACTGGACTACCCAAAGCCTGGCTTTAAAAGGAATAGACCAGAAGCTCTTTCTCTGTACTGTGCTTTGCGGTTTAAAAGCATACACCTTCGGCTGTTTGGGGATTGCTATGGGCTGTTGTATTTAGTATCAAGGTATTGATTTTATGAATGGACAATGCCTTGAACTAAGAGTTGTAGCCAGAGTGCAGCTAAAACCTAAGGCCAAAAATAGTGGGATTCAGTTCAGCAGAGTTTGTACAGTCTCTGACACAGAGTAGCTGTTCAAACCTGTATTGGAAGGAGGGAAATAAAAATGGAAGGAAGGAAGGGATGTTGGGGGGAGGAATCTCTGAGGGCCAAGGAACTAAATGGGGCAATCGCCCTGCACTTACTGTTCTCACACACATGGGGCTCAGCTTCTCTACACTGGCTTCTGTTCAGCTTTTCTCTTCTCTGCTTACACAGGCGTCCAACCTATAGCCCACCCAACTCATGCTGATTTTTGCTTTTATTTCAGATTAACATGGGGGTACAAATGATTAGGTTACATGGTCTGCACTTGTTAGGTAAAGTCCGAGTTGTACTTGAGCCCTTCCGCCCGGGGAGTGTTGTTTACCCTAACATTGTGTACAGCAGGTAAGATTAGCCGATCCTCCTCCCCTTCCCCATTTCCTTCTTATTCCCCCCACCCTTGAATTTAATTGTGTTTTTCTCTTGTGTGGGCGTGTAATCATTTATCTATTGGTTTCATATTAGTAGTGCATACATTGGATACTTGCTTTTCAATTCTTATGATACTTTACTACTAAGACTATTCTTTAACTCCATCCAGGCTAATACTAAAGATGTAAAGTGCCAATCTTTTTTTTGTTTGTTTTCAGACAGAGTGTTACTCTATCTCCTGGGCTTGAGCAATACTCTCAGTTCAGCCTCTGAAGTAGCTGGGACTACAGGTGCCCACTACCATAACAGGATAGGTTTTCTATTTTTAGTAGAGATGGGGTCTTGCTCTCACTCAGGCTGGTCAATCTCTTGAGCTCAGGTAGTTCTCCTGCCTAGGCCTCCCAGACTGCTGGGATTACAGGTGTGAGCCACTGCGCCCAGCTGAACAGTATTCCATAGTGGAGATAATTTTTGAGGATGGTTTTGCTTATCTGTGGTGATGGAAAGGCAGAAAGTATGCACAGACATTTTGTTTTGCTCATCAGCTATCCTTAGTGTTTGTGTAATGTATGGTCCAAGGACACTTGTAACTTGCACCAGAAAAAAAATAAAACCAAGGGTTGGACATCCCTGCTTCTTCTCCTAGGCCCTCTTTTTTGACACAGGAACTCACTCTGTCACCCTGAGTAGAGTGCCGTGATGTGGTTAGGCCTGTGGTTCCTCCTCCTCTTTTCCTGAAATTCTCCAACAGACCCACCCCCTCCTACTTCTCCAAAGCCTTGTTGTTCCTTTGCCCCAACATGCCACCACCTCACAGGATGACTCCAAATAGCTACATGAAGAGTGGGTCAACTCCTGGCTTTTCCATTTCAAAGACAACCTGAATAACTGAGGCCAAAGCACAAATCGCAGAAGCTATTAATGTCACTTTTATTCCTATCGATTACTTTGCTCTTATATTGTTGACCCATTCTAAACTATTCTCATTTGTTTCTGTGAAAAAAAATCATTCTAGTATTTAAAAAATAACAGTAGCATTTGTCTTCTATAGTCTTTGTGGTCACAATCGCGACTTTCAAATGCCATTTTCTATCTATTTTCTGTGGGTTCATCCCAGTTCTGTGGATCCTAACAAATAAACTCTTGAGTTCAGGGCTTTACATACATTTAGAAGCCAGAATCATTGGACTGCTCAGCCGTGGAGTCATATACGTCCCAAGACAATCCCCCAAATATGCTCCTCGACTGTCTTGTAAGTAATCATTGAACAGCATCTGTACCTGATGAACAGCCGTGCTTTGAGAAAGAGAATTTTTAATGTCATGCATCAAACTCTCCTAACAATTCCACAGGTCTCTGATTCTCATTCTAATTTTCATCCAGAAATCAAACCAAAGAGTCTGTTACATTGGATCTAACTTTTATATGGCGGGGAAGACAGCAAGAGAAATTGAATGTTGATAACTTTCCACCAGTCTTTTGCCTCAAACAAATATAATTTTAAAAAGATATCCAACAATAGTTTCATACATGTTTTGTGATGGATTACGGTTCTTCAGAGGTGAGCTAGAGACAAGCAAAGAAGGAATCAGCTCCGTGTGTGGGGAACTTGCATTTCCCTTCCAGTCACGGAAGACTTTTATATCCCAAGCCTAGTTTTCACTTTTACTCCAGCTTTGTAGTCGTTTCTAGTGTTGGTAATAGAAAATGTCCTGACTTAGGGTCAATACCATCCCTGGTTCTGCCAACAACCCTGGAGTTAGAGCAAGGCCTCCTGGCAAGATTTGCACGAAGGCTTGAGAAGTTTTAAGCTAGAAGGTGACAACAATAAACATCTGAGGGAAATAAAGAGGAGGTACAAGGGGCAGAAATTTGGTTCAAAAAGAAGAAGCCAGTGTCCAACATTTCAATAGCCCATGTGTCCAGTCCCCAGGGACCTAACCAAAGAGCGCAACTGGGAATCAAGTGAAATCCAAGGCTCTAGATTTATTTAACTACAATTTTAATAATCATGGCAATAATACTACTGTGCCAGAAGCTGCTACTTATTTAATATCTTTAGCAAGAAATGACCCAGAGTCTTCTATAAAATAAGAATGGCAAGAAAAAAAAATGTGTTGGTCATGTTTATTTATCTGTAGGTAGTATGCTAAGTGCTTTACGTACATTGTGGTTCTATAAGAGATATCAGCAATCTCAATTTCAAGAATTCTCAGCCTCAGCCCGGACATCAAGGGCAGCACCTACAGTTCTAGTACATGGGGCAAGCCCAGTAGCAAGACACCTTCACTGGACATGTATGGTGTAAACGCTGAATTTGCCATCGGCGGTAGCCAAGCCCCCAAGACAGCCTCCAGCAGCTAAGATTTCAAGGCGGCATATGAAAGTCTACTTCCTGTTGTTCATACCCCATCGTACAATCCCCCCTTCAGCTTGAATAAGGTTGATCTGTGAAACCAGTAGAATATTGTGGAAATGTCAGTATATGACTTCTCAGACTAGGTCATAAAAGTCATGGCAGCAATAATTTTTACCTTCCCTCTTGGCTCACCTGCTCTGTGACAAGTCAGCTGCCCTGCACACTCTAACAGCCCTGTAGATAGGATAGATAGCAAAGCTGAGAGCTCCTGCCAAAAAGCCAGTTAAAAACTGGGGCTCCTTGCCAACAACCTTGCAAGTGAGCCATCTTGGAATCAGATCTTCCAGCCCCAGTGAAGTCTTCAGTTGACTTTGTCCCAAGTCAAAAGTTTAACTTCAACCTCCTTTTTATGCTACAAATATGATATGTATTTTTAAGTTTAATCTGCATCATTAATATCTCTTCATCACTTTCTAAAATCAAAACAACTGATAAAAGAATAAATCAAGTTCTTGTTTCTGGTGTTTGCTGATATCCATAGTGTAAATACGGAGGCCGATTCCAACGAAATAAGATGTGCAGTAGAACTACCTGTTTAAAGCAAGTTTCTACTTGATTTAATTTTTAATGCAGGCTATGTTTAACAATTGGCTTTCGAAAGCAGGTTGAGCCACTCTAGGGCACCATTGAATTGAAAGCTTCTGCCAACCGCCAGGTGGGTGATCATCT
This sequence comes from Arctocebus calabarensis, assembly GCA_963573935.1. NCBI lineage: Eukaryota > Metazoa > Chordata > Mammalia > Primates > Lorisidae > Arctocebus > Arctocebus calabarensis. The sequence goes on along the minus strand of CAUYON010011858.1, from coordinate 15,749 downwards.
TGGAAGCAGAGCCTCAGCCCAGTCACACCGTCAGATGGCCGCAGCCCTGGCCAACATCCTGACTGCAACCTCAAGAAGGACTCTGAGCCTTAACTGCCCAGGTACATACAGGTTCCTGACCCAGAAACTCTCTGAGATGATGTTCATTGTTTAAACCCAAACACTTTGAGATAACTTGCTACTCAGCAACAGATAACACTGTAACAGCACCTGCTGCCGTCACAGGAAGCATTGGCACAGAGGCGGAGCAGAATGGGAGGCAGGAACAGCATTCATGGGCTCCATTGCTTAGCTGGTTAAAGCGCCTTTCTGGTAAGAACAACACTCGTGGGGTCCCCTTGGCACCTCCGTAAGCACCCCTAGAACAATTTGGGAGAAATTCAAAAGAGATTTGGGGTTTGTTCAGGTGCTGTTTTTTTTTTATCCTTACCTGATCAATGAAGTAATTGAGGCTCAGAAAGGTTATAACCTTACCTAACATCACATAGCCGATCATTTAATTAATAGAGATAACAGAATTTAAACCCAAATCTAAGCCTATGCTTTCCCAGGGAGACTTTGACAATATCGTTAAATTTTAGAACCTTTTATTCTTTATGAATAGTTTGATGCCCACAACAACCTGGCATGTAAAAAGGATTATTTCTACTTTAAAAATTGGGATTTGTGCAACTACTAACCAGAGTTGAGACTAGATAGCCTTCAGACTTCTAAGCTAGTATTTAAGAAAGGACACAAAAATGTTAACTCGAATATTAAATATGATCACATGTAATTGTGTTAAATTTTATAGTATAGAATATGAAGCTTATAATAATTCATAATTCAACAGCCTTCTTATTCTTTTTTTATTGTTGGGGATTCATTGAGGGTACTAGAACCCATGTTACACTGGTTGCATTTGTTGGGTAAAGTCCCTCTTACAATCGTGTTTTGCCCCCAAAAGGTGTGGCACACACCAAGACCCCACCCCACCTCGCTCCTTCCCTCTCTCTGCTCTTCCTTTCCCCACCCTTCCCTCATTCTTTCTCTCTCTGCTCTCCCCTTCCATCACCCCTACCAAATCCAGGAATGAATTAACAAGCTGTGGTATATGTACATTATGGAATACAATTCAGCCATTAAAAAAATGGAGACTTTACAGCCTTTGTATTAACCTGGATGGAAGTGGAACACATTATTCTTAGTAAAGCATCACAAGAATGGAGAAGCATGAATCCCATGTACTCAAGTTTGATATGAGGACAATTAATGATAATTAACCTTCTTATTTTTAACCAATAGACTTTAATTTTCAGAGTAGCTTTAGTTTGGGAGAAAAATTTAGGGGAAAGTACAGAGATTTCCAATAGACCCATCAACATACCCCACAATTGATGAATCTATACAGACACATCATTATTACCCAAGTCTGTCATTTACATCAAGCTTCACTCTTGTTGTTTATTCTACTATTTTGACAAACATCTAAAACATAAAAATCCTCTGTATTCTGCCTATTGGTTCCTTCTTCCCCCCTAATTTATTACTGCTCTTTTTAATTTACAGTTAGAAGCAAAGAAACATCTAACAAAAGTAAGCTTCCATTGTCAATAAATGTAGATCATTTTTAAAGTTTTTTATTTTTAATTCTTGTTAAAAATCTTATTTCCATTGGGCTTTATCCAGTTTGACCTAAGACCTGTGGACCCCTATGAATTTGCATGATTGCTTCATTCAGTATAGATGCATTTCTAAGCTCTTCAAATTACTCATTTTAACAGCTTTTCATAATTGCTTCAAATGAATAGTAGCACGGCTTTGTTTTCCAGATGTCATTTCATGTGTCTGAATAATTCTACCAGACTTTTGTGATTATAACAATTCAGGACACAGAAGAAGAACACAATTTAACTTGGAAAGCTTTTAACAAATTCCATATTTTTTCTTTTAAGCTTTTATTATTAATGTATTTGGCACAATAAATGCAATGGTGGGGAGCTCCACAAAAATGACCTAAAATTTGAAATACTGGATCAGAAAAAAGAAAGCATTCTGGTACTAAACTTGACAAATATGAAGCAAATGGCCCCTGGACAAGGAGATTGTAATTGTGATGACTACAGAAACAGGATATATTTGACACCTATCAAGAATAATACAATGTTACTGAAATCTGGTGGAACAGACTAAGGTACCATTTCAGGAAGGCAAAAAATGATGTGTGGTCAAAGGAACCTGTAATGTAATCAATTGAATTATAATTTGGGGAGGAAAATGTGTCAACACACTTCAGGTTAGCTGCAAAAATGTTTGGAAAAAAAAACAAATGCACCACCAACATCATACTGAATGGGGAAAGTTGAAAGCTTTCCTTCTAAGAACTGGAATAAGACAAGGGTGGCCATAGTCACCACTTTTTTTTTTGGACAGTCTCAAGCTGTCATCCTGGGTAGAGTGCCGTGGCATTGTAGCTCACAGCAATATCCAACGCTTGGGCTCAAGCAATCTTCTTGCCTCTGTTTTGTTTTCTTTTCTATTTTTAGTAGAGACAAGGTTTCGCTCTTGCTGTGAGCTCAGGCAATCCACCCACCTCAGCCTCCCAGAGTGCTAGGATTACAAGTGTGAGCCACCTCACCCAGCCTACTATTTACTTCTATTCAACATAGTGCTAGAAGTCCTAGCTACAGCAGTCAGGCAAAAGAAAGAAATAAAGAATATCCAAATCAGGAAAGAGGAGGTCAAACTATCCTGCTTTGCTGATGATGTCATCTTACATCCAGAAAACCCTAATGACTCCACTAAAAGACTCCTGGAATTGATAAATAAGTTCAGCCAAGTTTCAGGTTATAAAGTCAATGTACACAAATTAGTAACTTTTCTACATACTGATTACATTCAAGATGATAGTCAAATCAAGTACTCATTATCATTCACAATAGCTACAAAGAAAATTCAGTATGTAGGAATATGTTTTACCAAGAAGGTAAAAAGAAATCTCAATAAGGGGTAGTGCCTGTGGCTCAAAGGAGTATGAAGCCAGCCCCATATGCTGGAGGTGATGGGTTCAAACCCAGTCCTAGCCTTAAAAAAAAAAAAAAAAAGGAGAACTAAACTACAAATCACTGATGAAAGAAATTACAGATGATACAAACAAACAGAAAAACATCCAAGCTCATGGACTGGTAGACCTGACATTGTTAAAATATTCATACTCACCAAAGTGATTTACAGATTCAGTGCAATGCCCATCAAAATATCAACAACTTATTTCACAAATATAGAAGAAATAATCCTCAGCTTCATTTAGAATCAAAATAGAGCCCTAACTGATATGATCTTAAGCAAAAAGAACAAATCTGAAGTCATCATATTATCAGACTTCAAATTATACTACAAAGCTATAGTAATCAAAACAGCATGGTGCTGGCATAAAAGTAGAAACATAGATCACTGGAACAGAATAGCGAACCCAGAAATCAAAACAGCATGGTGCTGGTACATAAGTAGAGATATAGATCATTGGAACAGAATAACGAACCCAGAAATAAAGCCTTGTAGCTACAATCAACTCTTCAACAAAGCAGACAAAAACATACACTGGGGAAAGGATGGCCTATTCAATGGTGCTGGACAATGGTGATAGTCATGTGCAGAAAAATAAAACAGGCCCTTATGCCTTGCCATGTACAAAAATTATTTCACTTTTACCTTGAAAATCAGTTAAAGGATTGTTGTGAAATTTCCAAGGGGAAATCAGGAATTTACCTTTCCCAGAAGTCTACTCATGGCCCATCCTTCTCACTATCATTCTAAAACTTATGTGCCAGACTTGGTGAATTGGCTTGGAGAATGAGATTTTCCTCTGAGTTTCCTCACCTCTAGTGAAACCCTGTCTTAGATTCTCAAAGCTGACACGATTCTCCATATACATACATACATATACATATATTTCTTTCTTTTCTTTTTTTTCATACAGAGTCTTACTCTGTCACCCTGAGTAGAGTGCTATAACAGCATCCTAGTTCCCAGCAACCTCAAACACCAGGGCTCAAGTGATCCTCCTGTCTCAGCCTCTTGAATAGCTGGGACTATAGGGGCCCACCACAACACTGGGCTAGGTTTTCTACTTTTAGTAGAGATGGGGTCTTTCTCTTGCTCAGACTGATCTCTAACGCCTGAACTCAAGCAATCCACCAGTTTTGGCCTTCCCAGGCTGCTGGGATTACAGGAATGAGCACCTGGCCACACTTCTCCCTATAAAGCTCAAATTTAATCTCATTCTCAAACCTCACTGGTCAGGACTCTAAGAAATAAGCCACTGAAAAAGTTAGAATAATGGAATGTATTCACTTACTAAACACTTTCAACGATACACCATTAATTTCCATTACAACCCGTAGAAATAGGTGTTAAGGTCCTCATTGAAAGATGGACAAACTAAACAGTTAAGGTATCACACAAGATCATATTGGTGTAAAACTAGAATTTGGCCCTATTCATGATAATAATCATTAAAATAATAAAGACTGATTACTTTTGCGAATGTGCCAAGACATTGCTCTAAATTTTATGTATGCTACCTTACTTATTTTTCACAGCAAATCTGTTAAGATAGGCACTATTATTAATGTCCTGTATATATTGAGACACAAATAGCTTAAATCACATATGTGAGATCACATAACACATAATTGACAAGCTTAATTTGGAACTCAGGGAGTCTAATTCCAGAAACCATGCTCTTAACCTCTGCCTTCTGCTTCTTCTCCCAGGGTTGGCCACTCTCAGGTCTGTGTCATTACAGACTTATATGTTGCCTCTCTGCAAGACCTCAGAGAGTTGCACCATCTCCCAGCTGCATGGTATGTACTGAGCCTAATCAGATACAGTAAGATCATCTTCATAACACAAATATGTGTAAATATTTCAGAAGTAAATGTTTAAGAGTATATACACTAAAGATCTATATGTTCATAGGAACAAGCAATAGGTAAAACTCCTGGTGAATTTTACAAGAGACTATAAAAGAGCAAAAGATAATTATAGGATGAAATAATTTCATGATCTTAGAATTAGAAAGGCTCATGGCTACAACATAAATAGAAAAGGCAGGTAGACTATGAACAGAGAGAATATTTGAACCTATAGAGAGCTTCAGTCTATCTCAACCTCACTAAACTTAAGGAATCCAAGGACTTTGACCCACTAGGAGTAATTTCAGAACACTATTACACTACTCATCCCAAAAGTACAGGCAAGACCAGGGACCAATTTTTAAATATCCATTTGTTTCCTTGTGTATCCTAATTCTGACCATCTATAAAGCAGCTTAACTTCTTATTTTAAAAAAAGTCAGTATTAAAGCCATATTAAAACCCACTTTTCCAGCAATGAATATTGTGGCTGCAGAATTGTTTTAGGAGTATGACTAAAATTGCTTTTTAAAAATATGCTTAATGTATTACATTTTGTTTTCATCCATATAGTCATTTACCCCATTGACAGTTTTGATGATGACTTAGAGTTCTAAACTCTAGTTGAATAACTCTGTTCCCATTGATAACGGCTTCACTAAAGTTCTTTCATAGCCATTTGGATAGAAAGATGAACCTAGATGTAATTCCTTTGACATTCTTTGATAATTTCATTTTCTTTTTCTTTTTTTTTTTTTTTTTGAGACAAAGAGTTTCAATATGTCACCCTGGGTAGAATGCCATGGCATCACAGCTCACAGCAACCTCAAATTCTTGGGCTTAAGCGATTCTCTTCCTCAGCCTCCCAAGTAGTTGGGAGTATAGACACCTGCCACAATTCCTGGTTAATAATTTCCAAGAAAGAAATTGGTGGAATCAGAGCTTTTCGACTGAAAAAAAAATGTACACATTAAAATTGGATAAACCCTTCCTGACCTTCTATGACATTTAAATACTCTTCTTCTAACCTAACTCACTCTGTCCAAACCAGACAGATTTGCCTTCAGAGTTAATAAGGGAAGTCTGTGTTCCACAGAACTGATTACAGCCACATTCACATGCAGTCATAAAAACAAAGACACCTTCCCTTACCTCTGTCTCTCTCTCTACCTCCCAACACCCCACCTCCCTTCCTTGGTCTTATGAACGCTACGGTCTTCTGTTACAGTGGCCATTCCCTTGCTGGACACTAAAATGTTCCATTTCTAGAGAGAGAAGCTATGAATAGAATGCTGTCTCAGATTCAAGTAAGCCTGATTAATTCAATGGTTCTCTCTTTATAAGCCATACTATCAATAATTATTTAATAATGATTCTAAGCAACTTATACATTTAAAAGCCACGTGTGGTAATTCTGACCACATTTTTTTATTGGTTCTTCTTTAGATTGAAATAGATATGATCAGGGTGAGGAGGTAGTCTTCAAGAAAAAAAACAAGATCACAACTAAATAAAAAGTTAAATTAAGTTTAAAAAACTGATCAACACAGTGTGTGTGTGTGTTGTGTGTGTGTTAGGGCATAAATAACATATAAAATATTCAATATCATGAATAAGAGAATTTAATATGCAGACTGTATAGGAAATGTACATTTCAAAACTCTTAAACTGAGTTTAGTTGTGTAATTAATTATCCAAACAGCAACAGCTGATAGACCCAAAATAGAAAAGAGTTCAAAAGGACTCGGAAAAACATGTAAGAGTTTATAAATAACATCCATCTGTTATTAGTTATATCTCATAGATGCAGCAAATCAACACGTGCTCCTCATATCAGTTTTGCTGTTTGTCCCAAATTATCTGTTTTGCCAGAGCACCTTGGTGTGCTGTGATTGATGGTAAAGGGGCAGAGTGTGTATTCTTCAAATTTCAGTTTGTAATAATTGTCTCTGATGGTGTGTTTCCTTGTCCTTTTGTAACAATGCTGATATGTTATCTTTATCTGAAACCATAGTATCCATGACAAAAAAGAAAGAAATGATTGGTTACAGGCAAGCATTTTTCAATCTGTGGTGTGAAGCTGCTGAGGATTCTAGGGTTGCCGATTCTGGAAGCCTAGGATTCCCCAGAGCTGGTCAATGACCACAGTATTTGCAAAGATCTAAGGGTATCACTGTAGAAGAGACCACCAGGAAGCTCATGGAATTCAAAGAGTTGAAAAACATTAAATTAGTGGATTATATCCTAAATTCAAAGCCCTTCCACCATTGTCTGCTAAATTTAAGGCCCATGCTTAAACCATTTTCTCCACCTTGTCCTGCTCATATTGAAATAGGCTTAGTGTTGTCAATATATTGCTACCTACCTCACTGAACATTGTTCGGAATAATTTGTACCTGTGAAAAAGTTTAAGGAGAGAGATAAAAAGAGCTATCCATCTATCTGTCTATGTATCTGTGTACCTTTCTCTCCTAGTCAACAGACATGTTGTGCAAACATCATGAGGCATCAACTGGACACTGAGAATCCCACTTGCAAGAGTCTGGTTTAGCTGGAGAGATAAAGTACAATTTTAGTTACCTAATTCTACCTAACAAGTTATCCAAACATAGAAGCTGAAAAAAACCATTTTTATCTTCTTAAAGTTTCTATGGCCCAGGATATCTGAGAAGGCTGCAGTGAAGCTATTGGCTGGAGCTGTAGTCTTACCTAAAGGCTCAGCCAGGACAGGACCTGCTTCTAATCTCAAACACATAGTTGTTGTGAGGCTTCAGTTCCTCCTACTGGGAGACCTCAGTGCCTTTCATAGTTTGTTTAAGCTCGTCTTATGACATGGCAGTTAGCTTCCCCGACAGAGAGTAATGAGAAGGAGAGAGAGAGAAAGAGAAAAAGACAGAGAAATAGAGAGAGAAAAAAAAAGAAAAGAAAAGAAATAGAGAGAGAGAGAGAAATAATCCAAGATGGAAGCCACAGTTCTTTATGACCAACATCAGAAGTGACATAACTTCTTTACTCCTGCCCCACACTATTGACCACACAGACCAAGCCTGAGAAGTGTGTGGAAACCAAGAGGGGCAATTGTTAAGGGCTACCTTAAAAGCTGCTGCCACACACATCCTTGGAAAAAGGAAATGTGCAACTTCACTGGATGATAAATCTCAATGAGCAATTCAGAAAATACTTGCTACACAGATGCTTACGGGGCGGATGGGATTTCCAATGGACCTTAAGGGAGGGATAGAATTTAAACAGGTGACAGAAGCTGGGGGAAACACTCCAGTCAAGGAAAGTAGCAGGATGAGGAAGGGGAGACAGCTGTCCATAAGACATGCTGAAGAAGCTAGGAAGGCCAGCAAAGTTTTATTCTGACAGTCTTCCACTCTTGGGACCCAGTAAATTTTTTAAGAGACGATAATATTGAGTTTTCCTGCCTAGGCTTCTGATTCATAACTCTTTGATGTCATAATCTATGATTCACTGAATCTCATAAAAATCTCAGTCCAGTCAAATGTGACCCCAAGATCCTAAGAAGGACAACCTGGGGCACCTGTAACACTAAACTGGAAAAACTACAAGGCTGAAAGGATTTGATGCCCTTGAGGTTTGTGTGCAGCACGGCCTATGCTGCTAGATGTAAAACAGGGACTGTTATTTTTCAAATACAAGAGTCTTAACCAAAAAAAATGGGATTAATAAAATATTAATGAATTTCAGTGAGCTGTTTTCATGGTATCTATTATCTAATGATTAATGCTCTACCAATGAAATATTTCTCATCTCATTTAGCCTCCTAATTTCTTTGGATATGAAATAAACAAAGGAAAATGAGATACCTACTTTGGAAATTCTCTCCCTTGAGATCAGTATTTCACAGTAAGAAGAGTGCTCAGAGCTCTGCCATTGATCCCTGTCTAATAATGTGTGTGAGGTTCCCGAGTAACTGGCACCCAGATTTCATGGAAGATGTGAAGTATCACCCACCTGCACACCATACCACGCACTTTGGTGACTGAGGGAAAGTGACTTATCCCAACTCCAGAGTATTCATCGTATTTCAAATTTGGTTAGTTCTGCCCTTCACTGTCTTTTGCGTGTGAGAGTAAAATATATATAACATAAAATTTACCATTTGAACCACGTCAGTGGCATTAAATACATTGGGCCAGTGGGCCTTAAGGGAGGGCACCCACCACCACCCTTTACCTCCAGAAATGTTTCATCTTCCCAAACAGAAAATCTGTTCCCATCACATAAGAATTCCTCATTTCCTTCTCCCCCCAATCCCTGTTAGCCAACATCCTACTTTCTGTCTCTGTGAATTTGACTAATCCAGATTCCTCATATAAAAGAAATTATACAATATTTTTCTTTTTGTGCATGGCTTGTTATGAATATGAATATAGCATAATTTATTCAAGGGTCATCCTTGAATATTTAATAAAGGGTCATTTATTATTTCCTATGTAACAGGCATTGTTTTATGAGCTATTGTTTTATTTATTTTTTATGAATATAGCATAATTTATTCAAGAGTCATCCTTGAGTATTTAATAAAGGGTCATTTATTATTTCCTATCTAATAGGCATTGTTTTAAGAGCTTTGCATTTATCAGCTGATTTAATATTCTTAATGATCTTTTGGTTCCAGTGTTATAATTATGTCCACTTAGCAGATGTGAAAATAAGTCCAAGTAGGTGTAAATATAATCACCCAGCTAAAAGGAGGGAGAGTTCAGGGTAAAATCCAGGCAAGCTTCTTCCCGAAGCACTTTCTTTAAACTACTATGCAGTTCTATTCCCACATATGTTCAAAATCACATTAAATTATCTTCCTTTTAATGTATGTCTGTCAACATTTGATGTGCCAAACCTGATCTGGTCTACCTTGAGCTTTAAATAATGTGTGCATGTGTGTTTGCTCATGAGAATTCTCAGCAGAATTTGAATAGTTGGTTCTATCTCAAGTTCTATGACTAGGACATTTTTGGCGTGTCTGTCTTGGATCTTCCATTTCGTAAGACTTTCTGAGCAAGAATTCAACTGAACAGTAGGCCAAGTCATGACACAAAGGAAGTCACAATCAGTAGCTGGAAAGATGATAGGTTTTGTCTTCTTTTAACGGACTGCTTGGAAAAGCTCTGTGACAGAAGTTCTTAATGCACTAAGTTCATTCAACCAAGGTTTAACCAACATGATACAGTGTTTTTTCCTCTAAAATTTTTAAGGAGTAGTTGACAAATGAAAATTGTACATATTGTGATATTTTGATATACGTATGCACTGTGAAGTGATTAAATCAAGCTAATTAATATGTCTAACACCTCGCGTACTTATCATTTTTAAAGCTTAATTAATTAAACTACCATAAAATGTTCCCTGACATTTTCAACGTCTCTTTTGTGGTAGGATATGCCAGAAGAACTGCTACTATAATCCTATTTCCTGGGAATGTTCGATACCAATCAAGAAATGTGTGAATATACTAAAGTAATTATATTAAATATACCTCTGAAGTTACTTTTTCTAATGGTTGCTATTTTAAATAAAAATAACTTTATTTCATGGAATATGATTTTCTCTATAATGCTAAAACCTTCCCCCAAATGTAGAATTATAGTCATTTAGAAACTCTCTGAATTGTGGTCCAAAATGATTTCTAAATCATAATTTTAGACTCGACGTTTTTCAAGAGAATGAGTATTTAATGAAATTTATAGCTAAGAAACCTAATTACCAAAAAATAAAGAGTTTTTTACTTAACCCCCTGTCACTCCCGTTCCCTGGCCTTTAAGATTTTAAAGAGTCAGAGTTGCTGGGTGGTTCTCTCCCACTGGGTCAGCCCTCCGAGCCTGAGTTCATTCCTGTGCCATCAGCAGCGTCCTGACACTGAGAAGCGGGTTGCCTGAAGACAGTCACATCCTCTTCTCAGTGACAGGGAAATGGACATTCATCTATTTAAAAGCCAACAGAGGCCGATTTGAATAGGAGTCAGGTATGATCTCAGATTACACTTGCTATAGGGGTCAGGTTTTGGTGTGCAGCAAATGAATTGAAGATTCTTAACAATGAAGAATTAATTTCCTGCTCACGTGTATGTTGGTTCACTGGGGCTGAGCTGGTCTAGGCGGGGCACAGTTGAGAAGACTTGACTCCACGGTACTAGTCAGCTTCAGGCCGCTCACTCTGGGGCCCAGGGAGAAAGTTCAGCAGTGGCCTGGAGTCTCCTCCTCTAACAAGGAATCACAAAGAGCCCAGGAGGAAAAGCTGAATTGCAGAAATAAACTGAAAGCCTCTGCTGTGTCCCACTGCCTGGTATGCTGTTAAACCAGGCAAGTTACATGCCAAGCCCGGTCTCAAAGGGGACGAGGAATAGATCCTGCCCACTCTAGAGGGAGAAGCCATGGGTGTGTAATTCTGTGATGGAAAGAAGGAAAGAATTAGGAACAATAGTTTGCTGACGGAAAAATTAACTTTTTTCTTTAAAGGGGAAGCATTCTTACTAAAAGTTTAAGCCTCTATGTTTGATAGCCTTGGCTGTGCCATTCAGCTGCTGTGTGCTGCCAAGGGTAGGAAGGCCCAGGCTTCACTGGCCGCATCAGAGCCCCTCCCCAGCTCTGCTGTCACCACTTCTGGGGCTGGAGGCTGCCTCCGCGCCCGTGTGCCCGCTTCTCTCCTGCCCGCCCGGGCTTCTCCTCCAGAGCTTGATGCTCTAATAACCAACCACCTGGAGTCCCCAGCCTCCCTCACCGCTTCGCACCAGCTTCCAGTTTCCTGGCCTCTTCCCTCCGTGGCTGGTGAGCGGGGACAGCGAGTTACTCGCCTGCGTCCCCAGCACCCACCACATGCTTAGCCACTGTCCCACCTTCACTGGCAGCATGAATAATGAGGGAATAACGAGGTACTTCTTCTTCTTTGGTCCAGGGAAAGTGTTGCCTTTTGAAATGTATGATGCTGAGAATACATGATCTCTTGCAGTTTAGACCGCCATCCATATTCATTATTGCTTTACCTTCTCAAGTCCTTACTTTGGACATTATTTTTTTTATTTCAGATTAATAGAAGGTACAAATGATTAGGTTACCATGTTTGCATTCGTTAGATAAAGTCCCCGTTGCAGTTGTGTCCTGCACCCAGGAGGTGTGCCCCATACCCTTACATGGTGCCCATTTGTTGGGAGCACCCCAATCTCCTCTGTACCCCCTTCTCCTTCCTCCCTCTTACCTCCCCACAACTTGAACTGAATTGAGATTTTCTCTCCTCAACACAATTACTATTATTAAAACCACATAGATTTCTCTCTTCTCTAAACTTCAGCTGCCCTTCAAATTGATGTCACAGCACTTAACACTTATAGTTGTCTCATCATTTTATGCATACTAATTTTTTCTCCCTACCTAGAGTATGATCTTGAAGACAAAGTTACATATCATGGAATGTACATAGTATTCCCTTATACATGATACATAATCAACAAATGTAAAATAAAATATAGAAAAAGTAATAAATCATACTTGTATAGCCCTTGCTATGTTATAGGTACTAACTATTCTAAGGCAAACTATATGTTGATTTTTTTTAATTCTCCTAACAAATACTGTAATTATCCTCCTTCTAAGAAGGAAATGGAAGGAGCTGAGAGCCATCCCTGGCAGCTTGGCTTCAGAATCAAGGCTTCTAGCCACTACAAGTAACACTGAAACCTCAATAAACGTTTGCTTAGTGATTGAAACTTACCCTTAGGAGAGACTTAACTGACATTTACCCTAATATGATTTTTAATCCTTTCCAATATTTACCTGAAATTCTCAAAAAGATGTAGAAGTTTGCTGAATATGCCCCAGCAAAAGTATCAGTGTTATTTCTTATATTGGCTTCAGCCCCATGTGTGGAATAAGCTGAAACGCAGTGCACCATAATAAGTGTTGGGAAAAGGGAAGACTATGGCAAATAAAAATGAGTTTATAAATGTATTAAATTGCATGTTAGAGTCTTTTCCAGTGAATGTTTTGGCCCTAATGATATGCTCTTTGGTTGATATCTTCTTATATAAATTTATTTATAGCCTTCATATAGATCCTGTATAAGAAAACATGGTAGAAGCAAATCAAGGGTATCCAATCTTTTGGCTTCTCTAGGTCACATTAGAAAAAGTGTTGTCTTAGGCTACACATCAAATACACAAACACTAACAAAAGCTGATGATCAAGGAAAAAAGTTAGTGCATAATTTTCATGATATCTGGCCACCATAAACAAGCAAAAAAGTCTTCATTTAATAATTATAATTGTGCAGCAGCCCATTCAGAGAGTCTTTTAAAATTATCGAGTGGGTCCTAAGCTTGAAATCACAAATATAAAAAATACACATATCTAAGTAATAATTTTTTTCAGGTACTTTTTATTGTAAAAGAAAAGTGGGCAACATAAAACTAGTGGAATATTTGACATTGTATCTGAGAAACTAATGTATCAGTATCTGGTTCAATGGAAGTTATTACAATACTCAGTGATTTCTCAATATTTGGGTTCCAATTTTACTCTTAATGTGCTTCATTCTTGAAAATAGTTGCTGATAAATGTAGGTCCTGCCAAAAAGGGATGACATGAATAAGATGTGATTATAAAGTGAGGGATACTTGTCTCTGGGAAGACAGACCTATAAAAGTCCAGTAAAGAGGCACACAAATGATCACATTTTTCTTTAAGTTGAATCTCAGACTACAGCTCTATGCATTCCACTTGAAAATTGGCAAGTATGTCAGCTGAAATATAGTCACAAATACACAAAAATAGTATTTTCCCAGAAATCATGAAATCTGTTTTCAAATTTTTGCATCGAATCAAAAAGCAAGGCTGCATATTTTTCACTGTTTAGCCAATGTGTCAAAGTGCATAAAATAATTTGCCTTAATTTGAGTTTGCCATAATTTCAGTTTTGGGGGGAATGCTATTATGGTTTGAAACATTGTATTAATAAGTTTATTTCCCCTTGAAGACACATATTTAACTCTTTTAAATGAGCAGTTAATTCCATTAATAATGCTAACTCTGTAAGCTATTTTTCATTATCAAGTTTTGGCACAAATTTGTTTTTTGACACCATAAAAGACAACCTGTCGCAAATCATAAAATCTTTCCAACATAGGCCTCGACTTAGCAATCTCCCTTCCAAAAAGTAAATGATGTCACCATAGTTAGTATCAACACTTTCAAGAATTCCTGGAATGAGCAATGATTCAATCCCTTGGCCCTTATGACATTCACAGTTTGATGACAATTTCCATGATGTTATCCATTTTTAAAGCTTGTGCACATTAATTTTCTTAATGTACATTGCAATGATACTTCATCAATCATGAGTTTTGTGCAGCAATTTCATCATCGTCTTTTTTTTTTTTTTTTTTGGAGAAAGATTATAAAGCTGTAACCCTTGGTAAGCGCCATGGCATCATCATAGCTCACGGCAATCTCCAACTCTTGGGTTCAAGCAATTCTCTTACCTCAGTTTTTCCATTATTAGTAGAGACGGGGTCTCGCTCTTGCTCAGGCGGGTCTTGAACTTGTGAGCTCAAGCAATCCACCTGCCTCAGCCTCCCAGAGTGCTAGGATTACACCATGCCCAGCCAATTTTATCTTCTTTTATTAATTTTGTAAGTCTTTCTCTTTTATCCAGTATCTCTAGGGCACCATCAGTAACTATACCAGATACATTCACAATGGACAAAGAAAATCACTTTGACATATTTCTTACTGCTTTGTATAAATCTCTTGATTTAGCTGTGTCTTTTCACAGCACTAAAGAAGCCATTTCTCTAGTGACATTATATTTGACATCAACACCTGTAATAAAAATGGCAAGTTGAGCTGTATTTGTAGCATCAGTGCTATCATTTGTTGCAAAGTGTAAAATTTAAAATTAGCAGCTTTACTCACCAGGCTTCTTTTGATAGATTTTCCAATTTCTACAATTCGCCTGGCTATAGTCTGTTAAGGTAAATTTGAGAAATATCTCCCTTTTTCAGGGTAGATTATATCTTCCATGTTTTCCATACTTACTATCAGTAAATGGTTTTGATTCTTTTGCTATTAAATATGCTACCACATAACTAGCTTTTACAATGGAATCCATCTGAGTTTGTAACTTTAAAAAAATTTTGTTGAGAAGACAGACTTTTTTCAGTTCTTCTTTTTTGTCCTTAGGACACAATCCTTCATATGTACCAAATTTGGCAGCAAGTTTTGCACATAATGTCATCAAATTATAGTCTTTGAAAACTTGCACAAATCCCATAAAAATTAAGCAGCGTGTCCTACTTTTTGTCCTACCTTGACAAAAATGTAGTCATCTGTCCACTTTTCATTGAACAGTCATCCTTTATCTATGATTTTTCTTTTGGGGGCTCTGTTTTCTTTTCAGACATTATAGAAGCCATACTGGGGTTAAAAAATAATAATAGATAAGATGCTATATTGACTTTTATTATGAAAATTAATTGACAGGAAAATAAAAGCAAAATTTAGGGCCTTCCATATCTCAGCCAGCGCAGCAGGATGAGGTGCAAGGTGGAATGTAAAGCCCAGTTGCAGGTGAAGTCTGAGGCGCTATTGAGGTGTGGAAGTACCTTACAGTAAGTAGGAATGCTTGCCTGACTTCTGTTTTTTTTGTTTTTTTTTGAGACAGAGCCTCAAGCTGTCACCCTGGGTAGAGTGCCGTGGCATCACAGCTCACAGCAACCTCCAATTCCTGGGCTCAAGCGAGTCTCTTGCCTCTGCCTCCCAAGTAGCTGGGACTTCAGGCGCCCGCCACAACGCCCAGCCATTTTTTGGTTGCAGCCGTCATTGTTGTTTGGTGGGC